>JALPQI010003013.1:0-79533 GCA_025490895.1 Thaumatotibia leucotreta
GTTCAGTTGAGGCCACTTCATTATTTAACAATTTAATATTCATTTCACCCTCAAGGTATAACTGATATGTATTACAATTATGCAAGACGCATCATGAACAATACATTTATGTATATGACAATTGCACACAATAAATGTGTTCAGTGCTTTATAATTTGTCCAGTTACAGAGATGCTGTGTTGGGTATGATACATTTGTGCAGTACATATAGTTTCTTTAAATACATGGGAACCTTAATAATACGAACCCTCAATGTGGCAAACCTTGATAAATGGTAATACTATTTAAATTTATATCTATTGAATCAACAAAACATATTTAAGGAATTTTTGCAATGTGCTTACCTTTTATGGAGCTGCTTGGAAGTGAACAGCCAAGTTCCATATGATTATTATCATGGGACTTATGGACTGGTGTTATTGTTATATACCATTTTATGAACTTGTGTCTCTTACAGAATATAGTTACTGAAATGTTGTGGTTTACATAGCAAATCCTGTTTCTTATAAAGTACACTACGATGATATGATGACATGCAGAGAATTCTTTTCACAGGTTTAATTATTGAATCCAGCATGTACCTATATGAATGCTCTTAGTGTACAATGTTCACTATGAAATGATGATGTTCAAGAATTCTCAGATTAAGAACTGAGTTAATTGGAAGAGGTGATTCTTGCCTTGTGGTTTAATGATAATGACTCAATCTTTTGCAGGTTTGATGAATTTTGTCTAATGAAAAATGCTTTGGTTATACAGCGTTATATGACCATTCATGATAGTAGATTCATGCTGGGCAGCAGTGTCATCATAGTGGACTGGGATAGGATGATGATATGACATATTACCGTGTTCACTATAAAAGGAATATGTTCACAAATACTCAGATTGGTACCTGAGTTAATGAAACACGTCCATCCTAATTTATAGTTTGGTGCTGATGTTGCCCACTATTATAAATTTAAAAGTGTGCCTTTTATCGTTTTCTGAATGGCTCATTATTACATTATTGACACCTGCTATTTCTCCATAAATCGGAAGGGAGACATCTAAACTTATGAGTTACTTTAACATTGTCGTTATGGCAGTTGATTATTTGCTCCTAACTTAAGTGCTAGGTGGTGTATGAGTTCGGAGTTATGTTATCCGTTGATATTATTACGAAAGAGTCTTGCTATCATTCAAATAAGATCTCAATTCTAGTTATTCACTTGCTCCTTGGTTGAGACCTAGGCTGCCTGTGAAATCAAATGACATTGTAATTGCCCGTAAGGTTACTCCTCGATTAAGAACTTGGTGGTGTTACGGTGTATGAGATCTCGTTTATATTTTGTTGCCAACTATTGTTACTTAACTATTAATTGTGATCTGATTCTTTAGTCATATAAAACATCTGGGCTGGCGCCTCCATGGCGGTCCTAGATAATACATTTGGGCTGGCGCCTCCATGGCGGTCCTAGATAATACGTTTGGGCTGGCGCCTCCATGGCGGTCCTAGATAATACGTTTGGGCTGGCGCCTCCTTGGCGGTCCTAGATAATACATTTGGACTGGCGCCTCCATGGCGGTCCTAGATAATACATTTGGGCTGGCGCCTCCATGGCGGTCCTAGATAATACATTTGGACTGGCGCCTCCATGGCGGTCCTAGATAATACGTTTGGGCTGGCGCCTCCATGGCGGTCCTAGATAATACGTTTGGGCTGGCGCCTCCTTGGCGGTCCTAGATAGTACATTTGGACTGGCGCCTCCATGGCGGTCCTAGATAATACATTTGGGCTGGCGCCTCCATGGCGGTCCTAGATAATACATTTGGGCTGGCGCCTGCATGGCGGTCCTAGATAATACGTTTGGACTGGCGCCTCCATGGCGGTCCTAGATAATACATTTGGGCTGGCGCCTCCATGACGGTCCTAGATAATACATTTGGGCTGGCGCCTCCATGGCGGTCCTAGATAATACGTTTGGACTGGCGCCTCCATGGCGGTCCTGGATAATCCATGTGGGCTGGCGCCTCCATGGCGGTCCTGGATAATACATGTGGACTGACGCCTTAGTGGCGGTCCTGGATAATACATGTGGACTGACGCCTTAGTGGCGGTCCTGGATAATACATGTGGACTGACGCCTTAGTGGCGGTCCTGGATAATACATGTGGACTGGCGCCTCCATGGCGGTCCTGGATAATACATGTGGACTGACGCCTTAGTGGCGGTCCTGGATAATACATGTGGACTGACGCCTTAGTGGCGGTCCTGGATAATACATGTGGACTGGCGCCCCAGTGGCGGTCCTGGATAATACATGTGGACTGGCGCCCCAGTGGCGGTCCTGGATAATACATGTGGACTGGCGCCCCAGTGGCGGTCCTGGATAATACATGTGGACTGGCGCCCCAGTGGCGGTCCTGGATAATACATGTGGGCTGGCGCCCCAGTGGCGGTCCTGGCTAATACATGTGGACTGGCGCCCCAGTGGCGGTCCTGGATAATACATGTGGGCTGGCGCCCCAGTGGCGGTCCTGGATAATACATGTGGGCTGGCGCCTCAGTGGCGGTCCTGGATAAAACATTTGGGCTGGCGCCGAGAGGCGGTCTATATCAAATACTGGTTCCATTGCGATCTGGCAGTTAATTCATATGTTTTATGACCTTATATCGTGTTGTTTTAACCTCATTCCTTAGCAGGGCAAGCCTGGAAACGGGCGTCTGTTTGTCTAGCTGAGTATATGTAAGGTGCACGCAGCGGGTCTTACGCATTGCTGCCGGAACGCGTCAGTTGACGAATTCACCGCACTGGCAGACTTCGCCGTAACCCAGGCGCGGGAGCGGCTATGTACGCGCTTCTGCGCGAGTCATCGGTGACTAGTACGGACACAAGCAGTCATCCCAAGGCGCTCTACGTCGCCGGATACAACTGTGAGCTTGTTCCATTACTTTATTGGCATTATAACATTCATCATTCGAGGAATGTGTACATCAGTAATTGTGTGATTATTCAAAAATCAATGATATCATGTTACTCGTAAGTCTGTCTGTACTGTGTATAATCAAACAAATTCGCAATTAGCCAGCGAACACTTGACTGATTTCATGATGTTACATTTATTTTATTAATGTCATTAATCCTTTAAAAAATGCTACTAGATGGCGCTGTCCTAAGTGCATAATAGTCTCATACATAATGGCGATATATTTACAAGTTCAATGTCAAAAAAAAGAAAAAGAGTTTTCATTAATTGCACATCATGCAAGTAAATGATATCACTTTAATCTTGGAATCGCTCAATGAAAGTATTAAAATTTGTATACTGACTATACTAAAGATTTAAAAAAAAAGGGGGTTGACCTGGTTCTTGCCACTCCACATTAGCACAATTATAATAAGCCCAGTTGATAAAAGGTACATCGTCATTTGAACATATCTTGTCTGTCTGTCCATGTTACGCTTGACACTGACGAAATCGACGAATCGGTTCGTGGACGACGGAACGTCGCACATGTTATAGATTCATGGCATTCAAGACCTGTGTATGCGTTACGCTTAAAATGCATTTGTTCAATTCGCAGTGTATTGAACCTATGAGACTTCAGTCACACAATTTGGGTGCTGGGGCTGTGAAAGTTAGCGGCCTACGGTGAGCTTCTGTGAAGCCCTGAAGAATTGACCTTCGGGCCGAAGGTTTGGTCAGTGAATGGCCGAACTGTAAGGAAATTAGCCCGGTACAACACTAGCGGTAGTACCGGCATGTCACTTCACTACGGCGTCGGTCGAGCTGTCAACGGACGTTACACGGATATGGCGCGTCGCGGTTACTCTATCTTAAAATTACTGTGTGATTGCCTTGTTAACCATTTAATAAATTATGTATTAGTGATGAAGCGGTGTTTTTACCCTAACACTAATTTACTACAGAACCCTAAAAAGTACTTGCAGCCAGAATAATTGAAAAGGCAACCATTTTAAATAATATCCGGTCGAAATATGTTTCTTTGCAGAAATAAACGGTTGAACACACGGACGGACAGACATACCGACCGACAGACAAACAAACAGACGGATGGACATATGAACAGACAGACAGACATACAGACACACAGACAGACAGACAGACACACACACAGACATATAGACAGAAAGACCGACAGATGAACAGACAGACAAACAGACAGACAGACGGAAAGATCGACAGATGAACAGACAGACAAACAGACAGACCGTCAGACAGACAGACGGAAAGATCGACAGATGAACAGACAGACAGACGGACAGACCGTCAGACAGACAAACCGACAGACAGACAGACGGATAGCCCGACAGATGAACAGACAGACAGACGGACAGACCGCCGGATAGACAGACAGACAGACACACGGACAGATAGACAGAAAGATAGACACATGAACAAACAGACAGACGGACAGACCGTCAGACAGACAGACAGACACGGAAAGATTGACAGACGGAAAGATTGACAGATGAACAGACAGACAGACGGACAGACCGTCAGACATACAGACAGACGGAAAGATCGACAGATGAACAGACAGACAGACGGACAGACCGTCAGACAAACAGACAGACAGACAAAGGGATGAACAGATGAACAGACAGACATACATACATACAGACAGACAGACATTTCAAGTAATATCCGGGCGAAATATGCATGTTGCTTTGCAGAAATAAACGGGCAGACAGCAGAGTTGGGCATTTCGTAATCAATTCCCGATTACAATATTACTTCATTTTACTTTGTAATGTACTTATGGGTAGCATATTACTTGTAATGTAATGTCGTGAAACGGAATATTACAATGACGTATGAAGGAGTCAGTAATAATCTATAGCATATTAGCATTACTAATACTTTGGAATCAACATGTCGATTCAAAATTACTGGAATCGTTGACCATACTTCTAGATTACTTTTTAATTACTTTAATGTTAGGACGTGCGAATTTTTAATATTATTTTCTCAAATATATAATTAAATACGGCATCAAAGTTTTCTACTGATTTGCATACAGGTATGTACAGTCGGAATCCGATTGTAGGGTCCATTAGATCCAAGATGGCGGCACATTTTTGCTATTTTTGTCATTATACTCGATTTCGACTAATTCACATACGTGGAATCCGAATTTAAGGTCCATTTTAAAATCCAAGATGGCGGCACAATTTTTTTCTTTATTTTTGTCATTTTTGTCATTATACTCGTTTTTGACTAATTTACATATACGTGAGACCCGAATTTAGAATCCATTGTAAGATCCATGATGGCGGCACAATTTTTTTCTTTTTTTTGTCATTTTTGTCATTGTAGTCGTTTTCGACTAATACACATACGTGGAACCCGAATTTAGGGTCCATTTTAAGATCCGAGATGGCGGCACAATTTTTCTCTTTTTTTTGTCATTTTTGTCATTGTACTCGTTTTCGACTAATTCACATACGCGGAATCCGAATTTAGGGTCCATTTTAAGATCCAAGATGGCGGCACAATTTTTCTCTTTTTTTTGTCATTGTACTCGTTTTCGACTAATAGACATACGTGGAACACGAATTTTGGGTCCATTTTAAGATCCAAGATGGCGGCACAATTTTTTTCTTTTTTGTCATTGTACTCGTTTTCGACTAATACACATACGTGGAACACGAATTTAAGCTCCATTTTAGGATCCAAGATGGCGGCACAATTTTTTTCTTTTTTTTGTCATTTTTGTCATTGTACTCGTTTTCGACTAATACACATAGGTGGAACCCGAATTTAGGGTCCATTTTAGGATCCAAGATGGCGGCACAATTTTTTTCTTTTTTTTGTCATTTTTGTCATTGTACTCGTTTTCGACTAATACACATACGTGGAACCCGAATTTAGAATCCATTGTAAGATCCATGATGGCGGCACAATTTTCTTCTCTTTTTTTGTAATTTTTGTCATTGTACTCGTTTTCGACTAATACACATACGTGGAACCCGAATTTAGGGTCCATTTTAAGATCCAAGATGGCGGCACAATTTTTTGTCATTTTTGTCATTGTACTCGTTTTCGACTAATAGACATACGTGGAACACGAATTTTGGGTCCATTTTAAGATCCAAGATGGCGGCACAATTTTTTTCTTTTTTGTCATTGTACTCGTTTTCGACTAATACACATACGTGGAACCCGAATTTAGGGTTCATTTGAATATTCAAGATGGCGACACAATTTTCAGCAATTTTTGTCATACTAGTTTTTGACTAATTCACGCACGTGGAATCCAAATATTCTATTTTCACTAAGTAGGTCCATCTAGGATCTTAAATTGACGCTAAATTCGTGTATGTAAGAACGACTACAATGTCAATAATTACAAAAAAAAAGAAACACATTGTACCGCCATCTCGGATCTTAGTATGGATCCAAAAATCGGATTCCACGTATGCGAATTAGTCAGAAACGAGTATAATGGGGCCGTGTGGTGACGGAAGTAAGAATACATTTGTCATCACCTCAACTCCTCCTGCGGGTGTCGTAAGAGTCGACTAAGGGATTGAAGTGTCACTGACCATTATTTGATAAAAGATTGATGATGGGCAGCAGCGTCATCATAGTGGACACATTACTGCAATCGCCAATCCGCTTGCCCGGCGTGGCGATTATGGGCATTTACCTCCTAATGCGTCTATACGCATAGTTAATAGGAGAGGCCTGCGTCCAGCAGTGGACTGTCATAGGCTGATGATGATGATGAGTATAATGACGAAAATTTCAAAAAAAGTTGCCGCCATCTTAGATCTTAGAATGGACCCAAAAATCGGATTCCACGGATGCGAATTAGTCAGAAACGAGTATAATGATGAGAATTGGAAAAAAAGTTGCCGCCATCTTTGATTTTAGAATGGACCCGAAAATCGGATTTCACGGATGCGAATTTGTCAGAAACGAGTATAATGATGAAAATTGCAAAAAAAAAAAGTTGCCGCCACCTTGGATCTTAGAATGGACCCGAAAATCGGATTCCACGTATGCGAATTAGTCGGAAACGAATATAATGATGAAAATTGCTAAAAAAAGTTGCCGCCATCTTGAATCTTAGAATGTACCCGAAAATCGGATTCCACGTATGCAAATTAGTCGGAAACGAGTATAATGATGAAAATTGCTAAAAAAGTTGCCGCCATCTTGGATCTTAGAATGGACCCGAAAATCGGATTCCACGGATGCGAATTACTCGGAAACGACTATAATGATGAAAATGCTAAAAAAAAGTTGCCGCCATCTTGGATCTTAGAATGGACCCGAAAATCGGATTCCACGTATGCAAATTAGTCGGAAACGAGTATAATGATGAAAATTGCTAAAAAAGTTGCCGCCATCTTGGATCTTAGAATGGACCCGAAAATCGAATTCCACGTATGCGAATTAGTCAAAAACGAGTATAATGATGAAGATTGCAAAAAAAAGTTGCCGCCATTTTGGATCTTAAAAATATTCAGAATACGTTTTTAACAATCATGATCATGAAACTGCTAGGATGTCAGATATCAACTAGAATGACATATAAATCAAAAACAATTTTCTTCGAGTAATAGTAACAAAATTACGTTGTAAGTAATGCAGATTACAGAAGTACATGATTACGGTGGATTCAATATTACAGTAGCTGATTACAATACGGATCCCAAAGGAATGGATTACAGGCGTAACCATAGTACAGCATTACAGTAATTTTTATTATACTAGTAATTCATTACTGAGGATACGTCATTACTGGAATGTAACCCTGTAATTAATTCCAAAAGGAATTGATTACGCCCAACTCTGGCAGACAGACATACCGACAGACAAACAGACGGACAACAGATGGACAGATGAACAGACAGACAGACAAACATACTGACAGACAGACGGACATGGCGAATCTGTAAGGGTTCCTAATTTACTACAGAACCCTAAAAAGTACTTACACCCAGAATAATTAAAAAGGCAACCATTTCAAGTAATAACCGGTCAAAATATGTTTCTTTGCGGAAACAAACGGACGGACAGACGGACGTACAGATAGTCAGTCCGTTCAGATAGACAGACACACAGACAGAGAGACAAACAGACAGACAGAAAGATAGGCAGATGAACAGACAGACAGACGGACAGACCGTCAGACAGACAGACTTACAAACAGACAGACAGAGGGAGCCAAAATGCAAGGGTTCCTAATTTACTACAGAATCCTAAAAAGTACTTACACCCAGAATAATTGAGAAAGCAATAATTTTGAGGAATCAAACGGACGGACAGACAGACATGCAGATAGACAGACAAACAGACTGACAGACAGACAAACATACAGACAGCCATACAGACAGACAGGTGGATGGACATGGCGAATCTGTAAGAGTTTCTAATTTACTACAGAACCCTAAGAAATACACCCAGAATAATTGTAAAAGCAATCATTTCGAATACTACGAGTATCTGGTCGAAACACGTTTCTTTGCGGAAACAAACGACCGGATAGACGGACGGACAGACAATCAGACAGGCAGTGAAACAAACAGACATACAGACAGACGGATGGACAGATAAACAGAAAATATACTTTCATTCGCAAAAGAAATGTTCGTTTAAATTTGAACTTTACTGTGATGTCAATAGAGTTCAAGCTCACAACTGCGAAAGTAACGAGCTAAGCCGAGGTTAGACCTGGGTCGCGTTTTATAAAGTTACATTTAAGCTTTGTAAACTTGCGGCAATAACTTGCAAGTGTAAACTCAGCTTTAGGTTCGTGATCGGCTTGCAAAGGGTTAAGAAGTACACGAGGCACAAGTAGTAGAGGAGTGTATTTTCAAAAGGGCTTATTTCCACTCTTGCAATAAGGGTTATTTTTTCTATGTTTCCATAAGATAAATTATCTCTATTGACAAAGTGGAAATAAGCCCTTTTGAGAAGACATTCCACAGTTACGATATAATGAAATCATAACAAAACAAAATACATAATTGTGGGACAAAGTCATTTTGCGTCCAGCGGAATGTAGCCAGCAACACCATATTGCTAGTTGTGCTAAGCTCACCTGACGCCAATAGAACGCGACTCCAAGCATAGGGGTTCCATTAAGGGAAATAATAGGAACTGCAACTGTCTCCTTGAGCAATTCACGTATCGTACCTATCACTATGTTGACTATTCCAGACGAGTGGGATGCACCCATAACTACGTAGGTAATAGGAGTATGATGCAGGTTATTATAGTAAGTATATATATTTAATTACCAAGGAGCCGAACCCATATTACAAGCCAGGTGCCGGTAGTAGACCAACATCGGGCGTCTTACTCCTCCGTCTTACCTCCGTCTCATTAAACTCTAAAATTAACATAGAAAGAAATATCTACTAATCAGAAAGTTCACAAACTTACCATTATAAACATAGTTATGTATATCATAGGACATCAGCTTAAGTATTGAGTATTAAGTCAAAACTTAAATGATAATTAAATATGAACATTATGTCGGAAAAAACATTGACATCTCAGTCAACAACTCGTTGTCAGGTAACCAATTTCCAGGCAAGTTCCCGTCGACGGCGCTAGGAGGCGCCAGAATTGCTAGCACAAATTGCATCCTTTCACTTAATTCAATTTAAACCTTTTTCATCATGCGGCCAATATCACACGTCAAACCTAAATGGCTAATCAAATGAAATAAAAATACGAACTATATTCGTGTGGAAAAGAGAGAGCGAGTGGCGGCATGTTTACGTCATCGCGAACAGTTTAATAATGGTTCACGGAACTTTATTTTTCGTTCATCTGTAGTAACGGTAACCAGAAAAGTTTTGTTCTTTCATATAAATCATATAATGTTCTTGTCAAAACCGTTATGTGAAAGAACGAAATTTTTCCGTTCATCTTGAATATTGTGAACCAGAAATATTGTGTTCATTTACAAAACCGTTACCGTATTTAACCGTTACTAATACGAACGAAATTTATAACGGTTAAAGAACAATATCAAATGGTTAATGAAGAACGGTTCCGATCCCTGAGTGTGACTACTGGAGAAAAATTAAAAAAGTACAAATCAAAATATTTAGTTAATAAATAATTTGATTTGTGTTTTCGCAATATGTTCAATTTATTATTTAATAAAGGATATTCAATTCCAATATTTGTAATCTTGCATATCTTGCATTGCAACTCAATCTTGTATGAAAACACTCATAAAAAAAGAAAAAAATATAAAACCAATTAAACTATAACCGAGATCTGCTTAAGTTTTTCGTCAGTTGTAACATACTTTGGACCAAATTGGAAAACCCAAACTTCAGAAGGTTCATCGACAATTGACTCAATAAAAAGTATGGCGATGTTACATAACATTAAATAAATATTTTTTAATACATGTTGATTTTGTAATTATATACCTAGTCCTAGTTTATATCGTAAATAGATGCGTTTAATTAAAGTCTTAGCTTATTATTATGGTAAAGAAAAATTATCGATATGTAACTTTAATTATCGACATCACAAATATTTTTACCTCATCCCTAAGAACTTGACAGCTACCATTTTGCACCTCCGATACCAGGGTCTACTTATAACCTGCGACCGTTAAACTTCGTTATGGTCTAATTATCACCCTTGCGTTCACGGGAATCAGGTTTATCCAATGTCTTTCAACCAACATATTGGCTATGAAACACTAAATAGAAATTAGAGTAAATGTTCCAATTCCACTTACCCCTTCAAGTTGTTGACGGGGTTTCGACAAGCAGCTACTTCGTGGTACTCCTTCTTTACGTGGATCCTGTCATACACTCCGCGATGAGCTTTGGCTGTGAGAGGCATCCAGATCTCCTTGTGCTTTGGACCGAATCCTCTGGTCTAGTACGAAAAGTAGGAAGATTATTTTTATCTTTCTCGTTTTTGAAGATTGATTAAGGCCTATGCTACACTGTTTATGATCTGCGGTTTGCGGTCAGGTCAACAAAGGTGTGCCAGATTCATAAGGCAGCAATTATACATTACTTAATTGACTATGCTTGCAAAGGCCGAAGGCCCAAAGCGTCAAGAGAATGACAAACATGGCACATATTTAACACACGGGAGATCAGGGTTTGTGACAAAAGGGAAAGAAGAGTCGTTGGTATATTTCCTACAAACTATAAACGCGCGTTAAGCATGATGTTGCCCTGAATAAGTAGAAATTGAATTGTCAGTGCCGCGAATCGCGTAACTTCAAATTCAATTTACTAAAAAGATAAACTGTTTCAAAATAGGGTTTTACCGAATTTGGAGTTACGTACCTGATACAATTGTGTTTTTCAACCCCGTGATCTGACTTACCTTAGGAATGTTGAATTCCGTATAAACTGTGATGTGGTCTTTGGCGCCGATTCCATATTGGTCTTCTGTGGTAAAGGGCCTGTGGTAGACCCGATATGTGGATAAATAAGGGTCCATTAATCTACGGAACCCGGCCGACGTGTCGAATATAGGCGTTGTCTCGTTTCTGCCACTGGCTACTACCTGTCAATTGGTCAGTAATTGTGATCAGATGACGTATTAAAACATTATAAGTTACATTGGCGCGTACTTCTCCTTAAAGTTAGTTCTAATTAGGTATCGTTTGGATCTTCCTGAGGAAGCCTGCGAAATGGATTTAAACTAGTTTACTTCTCTAAAAATAATAAATGCTTAAACTTTAAACTGATAATATTTTCTCCTCCCCTTCTTAAAATTTCCTTTGTGTTTAGATGATAAATATGTTATTGTGCGCGGCCATAAGTAAATATCCGTTAATGATGCAGCAGATGCGAGACACACAAACGGAACAGTCAGAAACGGTTTAGATACTAACGTCACATATATATTCCGGGTCAGGTGGAGCGACGGTGATATCTGGAGGCATCAAGGGCGACCTGCTGATTCCACGGAAACTGTCCCTCTTCTCGGATAAGGCTGTTGGTTGGCGTATTGTCTGGCCTTGTAACTGCAATGTGGAAAGTATAAAATAGTTAATTATCTCATTCCCTATCGTGTACTGATAATTTACGGCTCCAACTGCCAAATTCTGTAACTGTGATTCTATCGGAGAGTCAGTTTCTTTAAATAAATACCGCAAACTTCGAAATTAGAAAATTTTGAGCATTTGTGTCTGTCACTCCAACAGACGACTTTGTTGTAGATAGACTTTGTTGATTTAATTTAATGAAAATAAGTATGTATAGGCATACCCGCTTCTCAACTCCGGTCATGTATATAACCCTCCGGCAGTTTATGGAGCAGTCTGACCGCTCCATGGCCTTATTCGGGTTCGGTTTCACGCAGTACTCTCCCGAGGTGGTTCTGTAGCTCTCCTTCTCAACCACCATGTCCCGGCCGCATACTCGCTTTGGTAGTGGCTCATTGACTTTCTGAAAATGGGCAAAAAAACAAGACATCCTTTTGAGACTCAAAGAAACAAACTTATTGCATTTGGTGAAAAAGTGGACAGGCATTGGTTGGATGAAAAATTATACGTGCCCTATAAATTCATTCCGAATTTGTGCTACTGTTCATTGTACCTATTTGATCTTAAATACGCTAAATGCTACGTCCACCTAAATATCCTGCGACTACCTTATTTCTGTTTCCGCCAAATAAGGACTCAATATTGAAAATCGATCTCAAATTATCCTCTGCAGCAAGTGTTCCTAAACATTTAATGTCATACGGATATCACAAGGGGTTTGACAAATGATTATACAATGCTTTATTCTTTTCCTTTTTCATCATAATGATTATCCGTGTTTATATTTTTTGCCAGTCAGACGCCTAGATATCCAATCCCTTTATAGCATGGCATACAAATCATCCCAAACCAAAAATGCTACGGATACTTAACTATACAAATTTCAATACCTTTTCCAAACCCGATAGGTAGAAGGCAAAATGATTTTGCAGGCTGGACTGTGAAGTAGCTACGAAAACTAGAGTTTGTTTGGAATGTGAAAGCACGGGAGACGTTGGGCATGTCTTGTTGCAAGATGCGTTCATTTACCGCACAGACTCTACGTATATGTATTCACTTACGCAGTCAAAGCTATGGGGTACATCAGGGATGTGACGATGACCAATACTAGTGGAAGACCTTGTCTCCGTGTTGGACAACCGGAGTGGTATGTTGTATTGCACATTACCCCAAGTATTGACATTTTTTATCAGTAAATTGTCTAATTTGAGAGGCTTGGATCCACACCCACTGGGTCCGTCACCGGTCATTGTAAAAATAAGATGTAAAAATCTGGTAAACAAAGTTGAATGTGTGGTTTGACATAAATTAACAAAATTGTCAAGCGCTGTCGGATATACAGTTAGTTTCAATGAGGTTTCAATGTTTTTTTACACCACAAGACAAAAAGTTTTAATCACACAAGGACTTATCGTTGTTTTTAAGGCACCTATACCACTAATTGGAGTTCGAGGCCAACGAAACTACGACAGATGCGTTATTGTCAAATTTGTCAAAGTCTCTTATGTCATTGTCAAATAAAGTTTTCAGGTTTCGACAACCTTTTGTTATTTAATTAATTTATTTAAAATAATTCCTAATAAAACCATTATATACCTCTGTTATAATTATAATGTTTCTACGCCTTTTTGTTTAATATGCCTGTCACAACTAGGATTTTCTTAAAAACACGTAAATATCTAAAAACTTTAATCTAAAAATCTAAATTTTCTTGTAAAGAACTTAAAATGATAAGAGCCAACGTTTCAAAGCCTATTTTAAAAAGAAGTTGAATTACACATTAAATTATACATAATAACTACCTACCTAAAACACATTCAAAAGCGTTGCAATTCCAACCACCAATGTTTATTATTTTTTGTACATACATATTAATGACAACTCGATTGTAACTAGCGACAGCTGGTTTCACAACATGTATGGAGATGTAGATTTTGTGGTAACTTTTTCAAAGCTGGTCCCATAGTAAAACTTGGCTGTGATCATGAGTAGATCCAGAAAATGTGATTTTGTATCATTGTGTTTTTTGATGATGGGGTGTATAGCGACACTAAACATGGCTGAACCAAGTGGGTCACCTCGTTAACAACCTACGGAAGAAAACAAAACGTTAGATCTGTGTGATAATTTTAATGGAGAACGCACTGCCAAATAAATTTGTAGGGCAAAAGAATTTTACGAATACGAAATGTGAACATAAAGCACGCTTCAATGTATTATTCTGCAATTTTCTAAATGTATGCAGAAATAGGGTTTTAATTTATGTGTAGTTAAATTGCTGTACCAAATGTTATTAACACCTGAGGTGATACCAGCGCAATACCAACTTTGTTACTAATAATTGCGGATAATTAAGTTTTTATTAAAATATCTTATATTTACGTGAAAATAAGTAAATAATATTGATTATATAAATTAAAGAATTAAAATTACCAATAAATAAGATATCTCAACGTCTGTTTTTAGAAAATAAGGATTTACTATTGTAAGAACATTTCATTATTGTGGCAATATTTTCGTAGATTCTTTGGCCTCCAACTCCAATTAGTGGTTTATTTATTTACCATAAAAACTCATAAGTCAATTTCATTTAAATAAAGATTGCTTTGTTCTAGTGTTTGTTCTCCATTGATTTGTTTTACTTTGATAGTCAACTTGACCTTATTTGGGTACTTGGGTACTCATCCTCCTGAAGTCCATTGTCCTAATACTAGTACATAATATTCACTACGATCTTTAAGTTTTAAACAGAATTCAATTGTTTTGCCATGTAAAATTTACTGACAAAACAAACTACAGTTAATTTTGTTTCCTGCCGAGGAGGCAAAACCTTAGGATGTTACATTTAATTTATTATTTAATATGATTTTTTGATTAGATCAAAATTGAAAACCAAATCTTGTATTCTCATGCTTTTATTTGGAACCATTATATATACATAACACACAATCTTTTATAGTCTGACTTCCGTCAGTAGAAATGGGTAAACAAATAAAAATTATGTAGGCGATTAAGGTCACCCGCAGTTTTACATTTTGAGCCACCTTTTACTGTGCGGGTTTGCCTGACTATAATATCCTGAAAATAATAATAATAGGTCTTCTCAAATTATCCCTCCTTTCCAGCACTAATGATTCAAATTCCACTATATATATTAGTGGAGTATATCGTCTGGGCGGTAGGAGGATATGTTTATTTTCTTTTTTATCCCTTTTTCTGGAAGGCGGGATGTCGCCCTAAGTCGTGTTCAAAGTATGGGCGGTGCCAGGCCTGGAGGTACATGGGCAACAGTAGCTCGTGCTGGGACACCCACTCCAGAACGTAAGCCGCGATGGCCTCCACGTGTGGAGACTTCTCGAATTTGCAGCGAAGCACAGACTGAAAGGCAAAGTATTGCAATTAGTAGACCTTATTACATTTTTAAATTGGCCTAGACTCGGCGCAGGGGACTATCAAAAACAGCTGCATTCAGGCCTACTACCGTAAACTTCGAAATTCGTAAATTTCGAGAATTGAATCGTTATTAAATGAAAGCGTCAGTAGAGTGTCAGAGACAAACGCTCGAAATTTGAGGGGTTTCGAAGTTTCTGAGGGGTTTGAGGCTCGGATTCCTTTTAAGCTCCAGAACATAAAATATTTTTTCTTTTTTTTTATGTTGGCACAACAAAGTGGCTCCACTCCACCTGATCGTAAGTGAGCTAATATATCCTACAAAGCTCGATACTATCGTGTTTAGTTGTAATATACTAACTAGTTTCTTGTATTTATCGTTGGCTTCCATCAAAGCTTCAGAAAGTGTTTCCCCATTTGGTTTATCCTGAAACATAAAGGCTGGTCAACTCAACCATCCCTCTAATATCTGTAGACAATTAAATAAGTAGCCAAGAACCATGCATCTATGGCACTTCCGGGTCTCCGGTTTCTTTGTTAAAACAGTCAGAAAAGGTAGTTTAACCACGTGGATTAGGTCAGATTAGGTAAATAAAACTATGGGGATCTGAAACACATCATCAATATCATCATTCTATTTTCTATCTAATAATTTGGGACCGGGGAAAAAAGTAGATAGGTATGTATGTTCCTCCTATCCAACTTGACCTTATGGGAAGCTACTTACCAGAGGTAAAATGTTCTTGGCCACAGAAAACAGGTCATCAATATGGTCGTGGTACAAAAACATCATCCCTGGTGAACCGAAAAACTCGTAGAAGTTGTCCACTTTCTTGGTCTGGAATTTGATATATGAAGATTATTGAGGGTTCGTTGGTTGACTGAAGAAATGGTCTCATCCTATTCATCCTTACTTGTCTTATCTTATAAATAAGTTTTTTACCGCCAAAGTCACTTTTCTTACCTAAAACCAGTATTGCCGAAATCACGCGGCCGTGGCCGTGGGCAGTATTTAAGTCCGCCCCTCTATTATTGCACATGGAAATGCTTTATTGTAATCAAGTTTTCCTCTGTTTAGAGCGCTTGTACACCTGTAAGTTCTTACGTAAGTTATAGGGACGGACCAATACTAAGGAATGAGAGGTGAATATCACTATCTCATTCCTTAGTATAGCACTGTCCCTGCAACTTACGTAAGAACTCACAGGTGTAATTTCGGCCTTACGGCAATAAATGTGCATTTCGAGAGTAGAACATTGTTCTTGACTATTAAAGTGTAGCTTTTAGTGTAGCTGAGGTTGGTTTAGGTTAGCGGTCAGCGGACAAATGACTCTTTATCATACGAACAGAAGCAAAAAAATCATTTTGATTTTGATCATCTAATGGCGACTTACAGTGTATTTTATATGGACATTGTTCAGTACAGTTGCCGGTTTGCCCAACAGAGCCTTAAAATGCGCGATGGTATATTTTGCCGGGCTCAAACATGTGACTCCGTCCACGATAAATTTTGGGGTTAAGTGCAATTTGAAATAGCCCATTTTAAAAGTTTCCATAACTATACCCTGAAACAAAATGGTTAAGCGTTATGTTATAATGAATGAACTTTCTTTGCTTACACTTCTCGGCCATGCAGAAGGCCCTAGTGATCCTTCGAAAATCGCAAATTTGAAGCAACTGCCTCTGTTACACGAATTAGGTACGCCTTCATTGGAGTGGCAGAGACAGATGCTCAAGATTTTTCTATGTTGGCGGTGAGCCCTCAGAAATCCAACCAATGACGGGATCTATGTTTTTGAAGATTTTCCAATATGGTCTGGGGTACAGTGGCGTTCAGAATTGCATGGACGATTTATGAATGAATTCATTCATAAACTGTCCATGCAATTTTGAACCCGACTGTACATATAGTATAGATACATAGGTTAAGGCTCAGACCACAACCCCTATTTTAAGATTTTTTTCTACTCCCGTACTTTTATTTGTCATTTACATAGTCGTAAACACACCTTTAAGCCCCTACCTTACAGATGTGTCAAGATAAGTCTATATTGTCTATTCCTTATAAACGTATTCGGGTTTACACGCAGTGCGTATTTTGCATTTTAAGACACCTCGTGTATACAAGACTTAATGAAATACATGGTTGCCAACCTAATTTTAAATGTCATTTCTGATGAACAGTAAACCACTGAGGAGCTTTCTTTTTTAATTTTGACGTCTCCCGCCCGACCTTGATGATCAATAAAATTGTGTTTAACTGAGTCAAAAAATGCTCATAGCGTCTTTAATAACAATTTTCGGCTTCGCCTCAAATTGTTACCCACGCCGCTCACCTTTTTTGACCTCTCTTAAACAAGGGTTGTATAAAATACTATTAAGCAATTTTGATTTAGTAGGTAACATATATAAAATATACATTATGTCACGGTAAATAGATGGTTATTAGGCGACCACCTTACATTAAAATCCAAAGATTGTACATATGGATGTGGTATCTTTCTTCCCGGGGGTCGAATCTCCAGGTATTGTAAGCCCCCTGGCATGAAGCAGTGTTGAGAGCGGGCATTCTTGTATACGAGCAATCTCTCCACCTCTTTTCTTGATTGGTACTTTGAGTCTCGCCTTCGAAATAGAAGTAATATTGTTATACAGTCTAAGCGTCCAGATATATCGTCGGGGTTAGCCGCGTAACTAACAAATTCAATTAGGGTCAATTTGAGTGTCAATTGTTTGATATTTGAACTCTATCTGCTTTGGTAGTTACACGGTATTGCACTTTCCCCGACGATATGAAGATGCGTAATCTTTTCTTCTTTGTAGCCTGTCCTTTCCTTAGCCATGTGCCTTAAATACCTATTTTTGAACAAATTTAATTACGTATAAGTAAATAATTTAAACAGAATCAGACCAGCTTAGATTTCCAATCCCAAAAGTTTGCTTTAACTTTCAGCCTAAAAGGCTCTATACCAATGCGGTTAAAGCTAAATGATATTATTCTAGTAACAAGCATTTTGTCATGTCATGACTCCAAAATCCCTTCAACTCTATTCTCACCCAACATATTTTAGCCCGAGAATGTTTTTATTTTTCGGACTGTAGCTCGGCGGGATATATTATTCGTAATTAGTTAAGGAGCATTCAGACCAAACGAGCATTCGCTATTCTAACCCCCTACTCTACGAAATTCGATCGTTACACAAAACGTGATTCGTTGATTTCGTAGAGTGGGGGATAGAATTGCGAATGCTCGTTCGGTCTGAATGCACCTTTACATTACACCGTTCTAAAGTATGAATACTTTGATAATACTTAACGATTTGCTATACTGGAATGAATCTCCAATGTTTTCACCGAAAGGTCGTCCTGTACAGGGGTAGATAGTAGAATCAAAGCTGACACTTCTCATAGAGGTTTGCATGGATTTTCTGCATTTCGCTCTGTTTTCTGAGAATAACGGATCCAGTTGGTTTCTTATTTGCGTACCAAGCTAAAACAGAGTAACAATAGGTACTTGTTCAAAAATTAATAAGTACTTACGTAAATAATGGCCAAAAGTGCAATGGCTCAATTGGAGAAGATGTGGAAGAACCGTGGTATTCGTCGTGCAACCAAGGTACGGTTGGTACGAGCATTGGTCTTCTCCATCTTTAGGTATGTATGGCGCTGAAACTTGGAGCTTAAAAACCTAGGGTTAGGTTAACCTAGGAAAAAGATCGACGCTTTTGAGATGTGGTGCTGGAGGAGGATGCTAAGGATCCCATGGACTGCATAAAGAACAAACGAGTCAATATTTCAAGAGCTGAATATTACCAAGCGGCTTTCAATTATTTGTCAAAGAACATTATTCTCGGCAAAGTCGAAGGCCGACGCTCCAGGGGTGGAATGCCGATACGGTGGACTGATACCATGAAGAAAGCTTGTGGTTCCATGCAAATGGCAGTCCATATGGCCCTAGACCGCGTCAAGTGGAATAATTTCGCTGTTGGTCACGATCCTCAGCCATGAGGGAGAAGAAGACTTAAATAATAACTCAGGTAGAAATGAAAGAAGAAACTTTTAGGCTGTGCACGGCTAAGTTTAATACTATCAGCAGATATCAGTATGGTGCTACCAGGGGCCTATTGCATAACAAGTTACAACTAATATTACAAGCAGAAGTCTCTTTCTGGTAAGAGGTATAGAAAAGAGACTCCCGCTTGTAATATTAGTTGTAATTTGTTATGCAATAGGCCCCAGGCAGTTCTAATATCGTAAGTAGTCGCATTCCTAATAGAGATAAAGACAGTTTATAAAGACAGTTTGTAAAGACAGTTTATGAAGTACAGCAAAGTGATTCCTCTATTTAAATCGGGAAACAAATATGACCTTGGAAACTTTAGACCTATATCCATACTTCCTGTTCTGAGTAAAGTGTTTGAGAAAATCATATTGAACCAACTGGTTCAACATTTCAACAGGAATGAACTGCTTCAGAATCAGCAATTTGGGTTTACAAGAGGTCGTTCAACTACAGACGCCGCCTCAGTACTAATCAAGCATATTTACGACGCCTGGGAAAATTCGCAAGATGCTATTGGTGTCTTCTGCGACCTCTCCAAAGCATTCGATTGCGTGGATCATGATACACTATTACACAAGCTAAAATACTATGGATTGTCAGTGGAAGCTCTCCACCTTGTCTGTTCTTACTTAAATTTAAGAACCCAGAAAGTGGTTGTAAATGGAACTGAGTCTTGTGGCAAGACTGTAAAGCTTGGAGTACCTCAGGGTTCTATTCTGGGGCCTTTCCTCTTCCTGGTGTACATAAATGACTTGCCGAACCTTGTAAAAGATAAATGTGACATAGTTCTGTTTGCTGATGATACATCGTTAATTTTCAAAGTTGACAGAAAACAAACTGACTACAGACAAGTCAATGAAACTTTGAAAGAGGTATCAGAGTGGTTCACAGCAAATAATTTACTTCTTAATGCGAAGAAGACCAAATGTGTAAGATTCTCGCTTCCAAATGTAAGAAAGTCTGAAACTATTATCACGTTAAATGGTGAGAAGCTAGACCTTGTTGATAATGCACTTTTTCTGGGCCTTACCTTGGACAGCAATCTGCAATGGGCTCCTCACATATCTACCCTGGCAAAAAGGCTGAGCTCTGCCGCGTATGCAGTTAGAAGAATCCGACAGTTCACTGACGTGGAGACAGCTCGCCTAGTTTACTTTAGTTACTTTCACAGTATTATGTCTTATGGCATACTGGTTTGGGGCAAAGCAGCAGATTTGGACACCATCTTCATTCTTCAGAAGAGAGCTATTCGATCGATTTACAATATGAGCTCTCGCGACTCACTGAGAGAACGATTTAAGGAAATAGATATTCTCACAGTAGCTTCACAATACATACTGGATGTGATAATGTACACACATAAGAATATTAAATCCTTTAAAAAGCTTTCTGACATTCACAGCCGCAACACACGGAACAAGCATAAGTTATTGGTTACCAAGTTTCGTCTACAGAAAGTAAAAAAGTCGTTTGTTGGAAACTGTGTTACCTTTTTCAACAAAGTACCCTTAGAGGCATGGGAACTGCCCTATAATTCATTCAAAATGTACATCAAAAATGGTCTTCTCAAAAAGGGTTATTATAAAGTTGACGATTACTTGAATGACGAGGAACCATGGCCGTGTCTTCAGTCTCAAGAGCTGTCTTAGATTTACATGACATTGACTTGAATACATATTAGTTATGTATTTTGTAGACTTAGTTTATAAGACTGTTAGCTTAACAGCCTCTTTATTATTATTTTTTTTTTTGACGTTTGGAGAGCCTTTACACCTCCAAAATTATTAATTTTATTTATTATTCTTAGCATTTAATTTCTTTGACCGTGGAGACCTTTTACATCTCCACACTTAATATTTATTTCACCATGGAGCCCATTTATCTCCTTATACCTATAGCAAAATTTTGACTTATTGGATACATAATAATTATGTATTCTGTAGCACTAGTTCACAAGACTTTTAGTTTAACTGTCTTCTGACATGAAACATTTGTTTCATATACCTTTTTATTTACTTTTTATTGACATTTGGAGATTCTTTACACCTCCAAATCATTATTATTATTATTATTTATTAACTGACATTGGGGACACTTTACATCTCCAAAATTATGTATTATTGACATTAGAGAATAAACATCTCTAGTTTAATTTAATATTAGAGTTTATTTTACTGTGATGTCATATTTAAATAGGTATTGGCAGTTGTCTTTTAAATAATAAGAATAGTTGCTTTGTGATTGTCACTAAATTGTCACTAAATTGTTAATTTTCTATTTTATTATTATTGTTAAAATCATGACGATTAGAGACCTTTTACATCTCTAAATCTTAATATCTCTTTATTCTGACAACTAGAGGACCTTTACATCTCTAGTAGTATTAGATATAGATACTTAATAATGTTGCGAACTTGTACAATAATAATTATTTATGTTTAATATTATGGTCCTTTATTTATTTCTGTCTTTATAAAAATGTCTATAATAATCTTTTTTTTTTTATGTAATACATTCTTTAATGCATGTTATTTTAATAAGATGTATTATTATACTGTTTTGAAAAAATAAATCGACCTGAGTTTCTTACTGGTTCTTCTCAGGAACGGCGTAGGGTTTGAACCAGTAGTAGATTTTTTTCTCTCATGTCAGACGATTCGAAAGTGCTTATTAATAAGCTTACTTGAATAAAGAATAGTTTGACTTTGACTTTGACTTTGACTTTAACGCTCGGTCTAGTAACTGCGGTATGACGTAGATAGATACCGCTCACACCCTTGTCACCCAGGGTCACAAGATACATGCAGTTGTGACCCTGCTCACAACTGCATGTATCTTTAATTTAAAAAAAATATACCTACCTTTGCTCCGATTTCATAAGAATCGTAATACCGATGGTCCCTCATCTCTGCGAAGTAGCGCGCACAATACCGCGTGGCTGGGCCGGCGGCGTATATGGAATGGTTCTTGGTACGGCACTCGTGGTCTATCAGGATACCCTCATCGTAGACTAGACCGCTTTTGTGGATGGCTAGTTGGATTGAAACGTTTATCAGATTAGCAATTGGATCTCAATCAGTTCCACTGTTGTTGGTGTAAACCCTGTTAAGTAGGTACTTCCTAAGGAGTAAGAACGCTTGACCTCGGCTAGTCAACTTATAAAGATGCGTTTAAACCAAAAGAGCATTCGCTGTTCTAGCGCCCGTTCTACGAAATCAACCAATCACGTTTAGTGTACCGATCGAATTTCGTAGAGTGGGAGGTTAGAACAGCGAATGCTCTTTTCGTTTGAACGCACCTTTATGAGTAGGTATTATGTTCTACCATTGTACACATATTTAGGCAATCTTTCAGTTCAAAGTTTTCAAACCAAAAGAGCTGTTATCTAATTATAATTACACAGTAAAAAAATAATCTTGGTTTTTAGAATACAGTCGACATACTTAATTACTGCCATACTGCTAACCCACAGTGACTTACAGGTTAAATTAGGCGTTCCATTGCCTTTCAGACTCAGAATTAAGTGGATATGTATACATTTATGTCACGAAACAGTAAACAATTGCTTCAAGCCGATTTCTTTGCAACTTCAGATATTTTTCGGTTGCATTTTTACCTTGAAAAGCATCAGCGTCAATGCCCCGTGTGCCGTAATAAAATAGTACAGCACATTCCAGCTCGACCACTTGGAAATGCGACAGAAAACTGACGTGGGTGACCATATTACACGCGTTCGTCTTCCAATCTTGGAAGTAGTACGAGCGCAGCACTTCTATCCCAAGCTCGCCGAAGACTTCAGACATCGTCTGGTCAACCTACATAATTATAAAATAGGAAGTAAGTAACGATTAAAGATATTAATTTTACTATTAATATGCTCAGACAGCGCTCTTTTTAAGGGTACCTAAGGTAAAGGTAAAGTAAAGGTGACACTTTTCTGCACGCACGCAGGACGGGATAGTACTTTTCTGCACGGTCTCGTTGGTTCCGCTGGAATTATCTATTTTCCTTTGCAAAATATGTTTGATCGTTTAAAAGACTCCTTCGTCCGTGTACGGAAATCATCGACATTCTTGCAGATACGAGTAAAAGCCCACTTTCAACACTTGAATCCTGAATACCTAGTATATAACTACTGACTTAGAAGTTTACTAAGTGTGTACCTACACTCGAGCACTCGCATTAATTTGATGTCCAAGCAAAGAATTTCTGAGATTGGCACAACCATCGGTTCCACGGTTGCAGAATGCTTTATTTGCACTTTCTGTAGAATGGAGGGGATAGTTTAGGAACCTACAAGAAAGATATTTTTCCTTGAATACCTACATTTTCAGAAATTTGAGACTTACATAATCGTTATTAAATATGGGCACCCTGGTTTTCCGCGGGTCTTCGGAAGGAAAGGGTTCCACAAACACGATCTTCCGGCTCGGAATGTTCATTTCTTTTAGTGCTGCTATGCAACAGTACGCTTCTATTGACGATCCGTAAACTATTATTTTGTCTAAAAATGGATAGGTATTCAATATTAATAAGTAAGCACATCCTAGTTCCTACCTACTCGTAAAATTTACCGGTTATTTAATGACAAGGGTGCAAAGTTGTTAAGTACCTCATACTAATATTGAAATTGCAGAGTTTAAAAAGTGGAAGTTCATGTGAGGCTCACGGTACCTACCGACTAAATATTAACGTATGGGGAAAGTGTCACGAAAGAACTTGTCAAGCTATGAAGTACCTACTCCTAATGATATAATTAACCCACCTCTGCTGGCCATATACATTAAGTTCTTGACCTGCCGCAGTGCCCTGTTGGCATCCGAGATAGTGTTGACAATGAACACGTTTGATGGAGTATCATAGCTGGTCTCAATCTGTGGTTCTCGGAGAGAAGGATTGTCCAGACGCGTGTAAGATGGTATGAATCCTTGTCTACAATTTGATAGATTGTTCAGTTAATTGTTACTTTGTTGACACCTCGGACAGTGGCGATGGCGATAAAATGTATGAAACAAACGCGTTGGTACTCGCGCGTTCTACGCTCGTGCTATATTTGTGTCAAATAAGACATGTCAGGGTAACTGTGCGGTCACCAGACCGCACAGCTACCCTGACATGTCTTATTTGACCGTAAGAGAGTAAGAGAGGACCGTAAGAGAGGACCGTAAGACCGCACTTGCGGTAGGAGGCAGGGTGTGTCCATACTGTACGTTAGTATAACTATTTATCGCACTGTGCTCTGTGCTTTGTCTAGGAAATCTTAGTTCGCCAGATTCAACATTATTATCTACATGCTTTTATATTTAGTTTCACCTCTACGGACGATTGTCATAGATCTGGTCTGATGATGGAGTCGGAAGGTGGTCACAGGAACTTCGGAACGAAACGACGTAACCCTATAATGTTTGGGCTAATTAAACACCTCTAAATGAGTACTCAGCCGAGAAATGTCCGCTGTTGGTCATAGGCCTCTCGGGGCCTGCTGACCTTCCCTTTTTTTTGTTAACCCAGGGGAATCCGTTATGGATACCACCCGGCATCCATAACGACTCGTACAGACTAAATCCCTGGGGTGTTCCACCGCTCGATCTATGTGCGGGGCTTCGGGAACGCTGCTGCACACCTCCGAGAACCCCGCGAGCGTTGTCCTTGAGGGCCCGTCATGTCAGCTGCTTAGCAACCTACTCGGCCGACAGCACCTCGGAACACTTGAGGGCTATCCGGCTCGGGACCTCTCTTGGCGGATGACGGGACTCCCGGCCCATCACCCGCAGGTCCCCCTGCTGACCTTCCCTTGGTCATCCTCCACCTTGTGGGGGCTGCACTCACGCTGCGCCGGACGTCTTTCGGCTGAGATGTTGATGATGATTATAATAAAGTATAACTGTTTGCTACTAAACACTTACTGAATGTTCCTTTCCTTTTCTAAAAGGGCTTTTAAATAGTCTGGGTGTTGATACTGATGCCCAAACATCAGGAAGAGTTTGTCGTAATCATAACGCTGTCCATTCGCTATCGTTATGTATTTATCTTCCCTGTTTGGGTACAAAATACACATAAAATAATCATCAGTTCTATATTATTCATAATATAAAATCGTATAATGTCCGCCGCGTAGTAACGGCAGGTAGAATACATTTGTCACCACCAGTGGCGGCTGTATGTACCTAAAGTGCACTCGTGCGCTGCACTACCATAAAATTTAACAAAATCAATATCATCAATAATCATTTTTAAATACTCCACGATATTCTTATATTTTTATTTTCATATTTAAATAATAATTACATAACCATTCACCAGTGCCGGATTTAGAAATTTGCCGCCTATAGGCCATTTATATTTTGCCGCCCCTATCCACTGTGCCAATAATTTAATAATGTGCGAATAATAATAATTTGTCAAGAAAATTACGAAAAAGATCGAAACGTAAAAAAGCTTCGTACATTAGTCGTTTAGGAACACTTGGTGTTTCATTTCACAGCCGTGTACCGGAGCGTTCGTGGCAGGAAAGGAAATCCAGCATCCCTAATACCGCGAACTACGAAATCCCCAAATTTCGGGCAATGAAGGCGGCATTAGAGTGACGGAGACAAATCCCCGAAATTTACGAACTTCGGTGTTCGCGGTAGCAGACCTTCTCTTACTTTGTACAGTACGCGAACTTTTAGCTGGTATGACAGTGGAGGGATGGACGCCTAGTCAACATACAGTGACCGATACAGTGGTAGATTAGAGTTTATGCGAAGAGACTGGGGTTGTACTTTGTATGGAAATTAATGATAATATATGACTCTACCCTTAGGTACCACACAAACTCTAGATAGCGGTCCTTAAATTGGGAAAATAAAAAAGTACTAAAATAAAAAAATAAAAAATTAGTCTGAGCATTATTAAACCATTTAATAAATTTCAACTCGGTTTTTATAGTTAGTTAAAATTATTTTTACTACGCTCACTCGCAAACAACAAATCAATCAATGTTACAATAAAACCAGAAAACATTATTATTTGGCTTTAAAGTTATCTGATAATTAACAATTATAGAAAACAACTTTTAGTCCCATCTTGTAGCCTGGTTTGGTAGCTCATAGCTGGCATCATTCAAAGTAGACTACAAAATGGCAATTCTGTAGTCCCATCTTGTAGCCTGGTTTGGTAGCTGGCTTTCAATGAGAAGAATATTCCTGATTCGAACAAAGATTAAACGCCAGCTACTTCCTACGACTTCAGAATTCCCGTTTCATTGCCAGCTTCGAATCAGGAATATTTTTCTCATTTAAGCCAGCTACCAAACCGGGCTACAAAACGGGGCTAAGTAATTACCATTTTGTAGTCGGCTTCGAATCAGGAATATTTTTCTCATTTGGAAGCCAGCCATGAGCTACCAAACATGACTACAATATGGGACTAAAGCTTGTTTTCTATAATTGTTAATTATGAGATAACTTTAAAGCCAAATGATATTGACTTGTGGTTTTATTGTAAATTGATTCGGGTCTTAATCGCGTAAAGTAACGTTTATTTTTATCCTGACGTTTCGGGCATGATTACACCCGTGGTCGCAGGCAGACTGGCGAGAAAATGTATCAAAACCTTTGAGCTGCGCAGTTTTTTCGAACTACCCGCACTTGGTCTTGATTATTAGCTGTGGTAGTTCCTATATTGGGGAAACCAAACGCACCATAGCGGAAAGGGTCCAACTAATAAGTCTGCTGTGGCCGAGCATTTGTTGGAATCCGGACAAACCCACTGATCAAGCTCCATAACCCGAACGTCCTCTAAACCGAACGTATACATCATAGCCAAAAAGTACGTGAAGCTATTGAAATTAAGAAACATCGGAATTTTTATCAAAATGAGGGGCAAGGAATCTCGTCGTGGAATCCCGTGATTACAAATGTAAGCGTGGTGAAACATCCATTTCAAAGCCATTGGATGTTGTGAGTGTTGTGTGTAGGCGAAAAACCCGCACAGCTCGAAGGTGTTGATACATTTTCTCGCCAGTCTGCCTGTGACCACGGGTGTGATGTCATGCCAGGAACGTCAGGATAAAATTAAACTTAAGTTTACACGACTAAGACCCGTTTGTCATTAAAATATCGAGTGTTAATCGTGAAAGTTTAAATCAATATATTGATTGATTTGTTGTTTGCGAGTGAGCGCAGTAAAAATAATTTTAATTAACTATAAAAACCCAGTTGAAATTTATTAAATGGTTTAGTTATGCACAGACCGATTTTTAATTTTTGTTAGAACTTCTTCATTGTTCAAATTCAAGGACCGCTTTCTAGAGTTTTTGTGGTAAAGGTAGAGTCGCATATTGTTATTAATTTTCATACAAAGCACAACCCCAGTCTCTTCGTATAACCTCTAATCTACCAATGTATCAGTCAAAGTACGAGTATGTTGGTTATAATTGACTTTTCCATGCTATTGAACTCTACTAATCACTCACTTTGTATGAGGGGATATTTTTTTATATTATAGATATTTCGATGTTGGTACTATGTTACTGACAGTTCATAGTAATGATTGGTAGACCCGGTCGTTCCCGTCCACCCTGTATAATTCTGCCGCCACGGCAGAAGTTTAAGAAAATTCGCTTCTGATCTGCCGTTTATAAAATCTGCCAAATCAATTTTGATTCATAAATTTTTTTTTGCCGCCAAATCTGCCGCCCCTAAAATCTGCCGCTCTAGGCCATGGCCTACTTGGCCTACTGGTAAATCCGGCACTGCCATTCACTATAGCGAAGTCCTTAAAACTATTTGTTTCGCTCGTACTAAGTCATCCGTGCGCTCGGCGGAGCGCACTTGTTATCAAGTTCTAATTGTATGGGAATCGCGTAAACACCTCTGGCGCGTGAGACGGAAGATGCTACGTACAAACTGTATGAAGAAATTTGCGAATTTCGAGCGCCGTCCCGACTGGGCGGTGCCGAGTTCCCGATGATTTCCGGAATTTACCGAATCGACACGAAGCGGCTGCCGCCAGCGCGGCGCGCTGCGCTGTATTGCCCTTTATTACGCGACGTTCTTATTTTTAAAATATTTATAATAGCATAATAAAATTTGAACTGAAGGTAAAGTAAATTAAATAGTATTTTATGAAGTCAAAAGCTATAAGTGTGCGAATGTGTGTGTGAAAATGAACGTGCAAAACATTTTTAAATCACGACATTATTTTTCATACTAAGTGCACCACCGGTTCTCGAAGTCAGCAGCCGCCACTGGTCACCACCGGAATTCTTCCCGTGAGTCGACTAAGGGATTGAAGTGTGACTGAAAAGTGACTATGGCCACAATCGTTTAAAGAAGATTGATGATGGGTAGCAGCGTCATCATAATGGACACACTAACTGCGATCGCCAATCCGCTTGACCAACGTGGTGATTATGGGTATTTACCTCCTAATGGGTCCATATGAGTAGTTAATAGGAGACACCTACGTCCAGCAATGAACTGAAATAGGCTGACGATGTATGGATGTGGTACCCCACCGACCCAGCTCCCACACTGCAGGCACAAAAGTTATAAGCAGTTCTCAAAAAGTTTGTACATTTGGATCACGTCTTCAATATTGATAAAAATTGGTAGACTGCTGGTAGAGTCAATGTACAAGTACCTAGTACTTTTTTTTTGAATTGCACGTTTACCTATGCGCTTGGTTAGTAGTTAGCACTCCTTGTGGATCCAGCTTATGCCCTGTAACTTACTATACGTATACATTCTCGTCCTAAACCCTCTGTATGCACTATGCTCTGAATGTTTGCCTTTTATAAAGATTCTTACTTGTTTATCTCCACCATAGTTCCCTGCACCACGTTAACATAGTAAGTGTATGGTGTGCTCATCAGATAGTTCAGAGACGTAGTGCGGTGGCGAAGAAACATGGTCTCTGCGCTGTCGTCAGGGTGGCGCACGTATGGGAGCCCATCCGTTGAAATGAGGGTCACATTCGTGAACGTGAGGTACGATGATGCGTCGCTGGCACAACAAAATTATGTTATAGTTGGCAGTTCTCTAAATTATCGCTGAACGTAATTTGGCGAATATCATTTCCCAGCCAGCAAAGCGCAGAATTTCTTTTCGCTGAAAAATTACTTCCGTGTAACGTTAGGCAGACGTATCTTTCGCACATTATCATGTTTCAGCCTAACCTACTTAGTTGCTTTCGACCAAATGAATGTAGGCAAACAATAACTTGGTAAATGTTGGTATGCCAAGTGAATCTGCAAAAAGTTGATTGGCAAGTGATATTCGGAAAAATTACCTTATACCTTTGACAACCACACCCGCGGGCCATGGAAGAGTTACATAAATTGTTGACAACAATCTCTGTATTTTTATATTCGGTGAGACATGTTTTACGTTAACCAGTCAGTGTGAAGCATATAAATCACAACATTAGAATATAGATCGGTGTATCAAATGCAAATGGTGTTCTTATTCTTAGCAATAGTGATGGTATAAAGGTATACCGGTAGGTTGAGGATAGGTAATAAGGTGATGATAAACCAAAGGCGTGATAGACGCTTGCAGTTCCATGATCCATGAGTGTCATTCCTAAACTCAAATCCAACGAAAAAGATGAAACCTAAAGATTTTGTAAAAATAATTTAACTCAAAATACCTGAACAACAGTTTGTTCAGAAATCCAATGGCAGTTCTTGAAGCACCAACGACCACTATTCTAGTATCAATATTTAGTTTGCTCACACTGGTCAAGTTTTTGCTCAAAAACCACGAACTAAACGCCATGCTGAAGGAAGAAAAAATACAAATAAATTAATATGTATTAAACTATATACACTTACATTACTTGCGAGTACCTACAGACCTATACAGACACTCAAGTTTTGCAATTAGTTCCTTGAAACCACCCAACTTTTTACACAGTGCACGGGACTCAACAATCAAAATCACTCAAAAGGAATCAATAACAAAATCATAATTTAGGTTCTCGTAATATTGTATAACGTCGTCGTCAAATATCAGCCTTTTGACAATGAGAGATTATTGATCAAGGTAGTATTAAACTACATATACTTAAAACATTACTTGCGAGTACCTACAGACCTCTACAGACAGTCAAGTTTTGTAATTAGTTCCTTGGAACCACCCAAATTTTTACACTGTGCAGTGTAAACTGTAATGGGCACTCAATAATCAGAATGTCTATGAAGAGTAAAAAGTCAAAAGGAATCAATCATGAAATCATAACTTAGGTTCTCATAATATTGTATAACGTCGTCGTCAAATATCAGCCTTTTCAATTTGAGGTGTTCAATGAGAGATTATTGATCAAGGTAAAGGCAAAGGCAAGAATATATGAGTGACAAACATTTTCTTGGCCAGTTTTCCTATCTTCTTCAACTCTGGAACAAGAGCGCAGACAGGATCCCATTGCCTCGGCATTAGCGGCACCATAGCTGATACCATCGAGTTAGCTTTGTGCACTACCTAAAACAACGTTGAACTATTGAATAACTTCTGGACATTGCGATCTTCACTGTTCCTAGTCGGTGACTGTGTAAGATGTTTCGAATCACAGAACAAACACATTCTTTTTCGGATTTATTCGAAAACGATCTCACGTGAGCGCGCTTAGAGAACTGACGGCCTACTGTGGTTAACTTTTGTGCAGGTAAGCCTTGCTGTGCTTACTATTGCCACACGCGCTGCGCTTACATTACGCTTCTACTGTTTTTTCTGTTTTGTGATTACACGCTGATTCTGGCGTCAGTTCAGTCCAACAGTCCTATTGTCTGTTGGCTGATGCCACGTGAATTTGAACTGTATTTTTGGACTAGTGGAATATGATTGACCGTCTAACCACTGCATATGAATTAAGGTACTACTAAAGGCGTCCACTGCTAAACAGCCTCCACCAGATATTGCAACAATGACCGGTCTTGCGCCACCCGCATCCAGCGGACTCCTACGACCTTCACCAGGTCATCAATCCACCTTGTGACCCACGCTGCCCCTTCCGGTAACATTTAACATACTTGGCGTTTAGATTCAAATAAACCTTCAGATACTAGTCTAAATAAATCATTAGGTATGTACATAAACTGTTAAAAGCAAGAATCCCTACCCATTTATTCCTATACCCAGTAAACCAAATCAAAGTGTCAGCGCCAGACAGTCTCATAATTTCCCTCAAGAAGAATCTAAAGTGGACTTCGAACACCGGATACACTAAAGCGGTTTTTATATTGGCAAACCCCATGTAGGGTCCCTGCTCCGAAAGGTGGTATTTTGGGATACGGAAGGCGTCCATATCGAAACGGGCTTGTAAGAAGTTGAGCTGTTCTGGTGGCCTGCAAATCGTTCACATAGATATACTCATGTTGATACTGAATTATTAATAGATGGTGATGGGACTGATGTCGCTCGCAGCTTCGATTTATTTTGTCGACAAGAATAAGAATTCAGTAGGGTTAGCACATGATTGAATCGAATTGTATCCCGCGGTGACATAAACCATCTGTCCCTCTTATTAACTTATCTTTAGTAACTAATATTTAGTAAAAGACGGGAAATATGTACCGTAAAACCATACAACTATAATCCACTACTACAACTCCACACGGTCCACAAGTTCAACTCGTAATTAAGCATCAATGGAAATCTTTTATTTTGGTTTTATCTAAGTTTTTTAATCATTAATGAGGAGACTTTGTGTAACAACTGAGTCAATAATATAATAATTACACTAAATACATACTATACTACAGACACACTAATACATACTTTACTATATATTTTACTTAGTTTTGGACCATAGTTGGGAGCTTCTGGCTGGACTATAGTTGGGTAGTTTTACGGTACCTATGTTAAACATAGCAGAACTAATGTAGGTACCTATACCATAAAATGGAGTGAATAGGGATTGTGAGGTATCAGGAACAATATCAAGAAGTGTCATTACGACAAGATAACTTACTTATCATCATCATCAGCCTATGATAGTCCACTGCTGGACGTAGGCCTCTCCTATTAACTATGCGTATAGACGCATTAGGAGGTAAATGCCCATAATCGCCACGCTGGGTAAGCGGATTGGCGATCGCAGTAATGTGTTCACTATGATGACGCTGCTGCCCATCATCAGTCTTTAATCAAGTATGGTCAGTGATACTTCAATCCCTTAGTCGACTCTTACGACACCCGCAGGAGGAGTTGGGGTGGTGACAAATGTATTCTTTCTGCCGTCACCACACGGCCAAACTTACTTACTTATACAAAGCATTTTTTTCTAATGGCCTTATGAACCCTAAATACTTACTCCAGTACCGCGAAGCCTAAAATATCAAGTCCACAAACGAAAACATAAGCCTCATGCTGCTGTTTCTCCATTATGCTGTTCTCGACCACCCACATCGTATCCTTGCCGTCCAAACTTTGCATCAACCTGGATATCTGCGGAATGTCTATCATCTCCGCTTTCCTGACGGTTAGTTTACTGAAAATATTCGATAAATATTATATGTAAAAATAATCATCAGACCCCGACATGGTGCCAACGTGCAGCCGGGACTATCTGGGGGTTATACTTATACCCGATCGATCGTTTTTTTTTTTTGTATGTTCCTGTTGATTGGATTACGGTTGATTTTTCAAATTGTTTGAATGGGATTTAAACAAATAAGTGAAATAAGTGTAGCTTCTTCAACAGTTTATTTGCAACTGAGGTTTGACAGAAAGTATCATACATGCATGTGTGCGTGAGTCATACACAAGGATACACTTTAATGAACTGTGCTTATCAAAATATACGAACCCTAATACAGAACTTCTGTGTGCAATGTAAAGCGCATTTTCGCTACTTATTTTATTTTTACACGGCACGAACTGAAACAAAAATTTGATACTGAATTTATAAATATCTAAAAACGAACCCCCTTATTCTAAATCTCCTGACATAATAAGCCATAAGTATTGTATGTCCCTTTCGGTCTTATCAATATGTTTATCAGAGCGAAAGAGGGGCAAGCAATATTTAGCGGCTTGCTAAGGTAGGAAACGTTTAGGGGGACAATCATCCCACCTCTCAACATCACATGATTAAGGTGCACAAAGAAAAACGTAAATTGCACCAGTACCTAGGATAACGATGGAAAGTTTTAGTCAATCTGATGCTTACACAAAAATGCCGCAGCAAATACATAGATGAACTGCTACAGGGCATTCGAAGCAAGGCGTAGTCAAAATCTTTCATCAGTTCAAACGCTGCTTGCAGTAAATCATAACCTTTTCTGGAAAATACAATAATTTTACTATAAAAATGTATTCTATAGATCGTAAGCACTTGCCTAGAGCTATTCGACACTTAAATTGGCACTGCGCAGTTAGTAGGCTAAGAAGTGAAGGGTAGGTATAGGTACATTAATGTCTCAGGCGCTTATTGCTTCCACTAAATCAATTAACTGGCAGTGGTTAAGCTAAAGTCTGAACTATTACTTGAAAATCTCCAGAATTTTAAAAAGTTATTTGACAGGTAGGCATTGTATATTATGTGGGCGAGCTAGCGTCTTTGTATATCATTTGTCAGTTGAAAGTTAAAAAAAATGTAAACAAACATGCAAACATAATTAAATTATTTCATAATCCCGCACTTTCACAAAACAATCTTGGTTTTATCATTATCACCTACTTAAAACGTCAAACCTGAATTTCACGTACATTATGTTTTGTTAAAATTATTGATATTTATTAGTAGGTATTAACGTAAACATATATCTGCGAACGTGTTTCACCTCACCATATACCTACCTATTATATGTCAAAGACGTCAAATGATATGGAAAGTCAGCCATATTTGTTTCACTCTGTTTTACTTTCAACTGTTTCAACTGAAGAATGGTATAAAGAAGAAGGCAAGTGTATAATCCTCTTACTAATAAATTACAAATCACTTACTAACAGATTGTGTAATTAAATTAATTACTATTAGGGACATTATTTTGCGAAAAAACTCACCTTTCGTCGATATCATCTCGTAATGCATACAACTCAATACTAAACGCATTCGGGTCTCCGTTCAAAGTTGTGTCTTCTATTTCGTTATTCACCTGCATCGCCTTGTATAACATCTTTTTTTGTCCTGCAGTGCAAAAAATAAACATGAGACTGGTCTTTTATTAACGAAGTTAGATGACACATAAGTTAGGGTGCGGCTCCACTGACGCGGAGAGGAGCGGAGATGTGCAAAATTGACCAATTAAATTCTTCAAATTCAAAATTCGAAACACTGTGATGCGGTCTCATTGGCCGAGCTCCTACAGCTCCGCTCCGCTCCGCGTCAGTGGAGCCGCACTCTTATACTTAAAGCTTCGGTCAAAGACACGCGATTTGGAAGCGCGGCGTGTGCGTGGCGGGATGAGAAAGGGATGGCGCATTTTACGATGCGCACGCGTCTCATTTCGCTCTAAGCTCGCCACGCCACGCTCAAGCTGCAGCACCGCAATTTCAAAATGCGTGTTTTAGCGCGCAAAAACCGAACCTTATCTCGGTCTCGATATCCCTCTCGGCTCTCGGCCGTGGCCGGGACTCTCGGCCGTGGCCGAGATTCGTAATGAATCAGCTGTAATTGGCGAGCTTGACGCCATCTCGCGAACTTACTGCGATTTTATTGGTGTCATATTGACATGAACTGACTTTAATTTCACTGTAAAATGAACGGAAGGAATAATTTAGAGTAAGCAACCCCTATCATACTATCGATAAAAATACCTAAAATTTGAATACCGGTTTGTGAGGGACCACCCTTCATAAAAAAAATTTCAAAAAAAGAAAATATCCAAAAAAAATGCTGTATTTAGTTTGACGTTGGACTTAATATAGGTATTTGCTAGGGATTTTTTTATGTAATTTATACGCGGCGCAGCGCGCATGGGACGACGTGACGTGCAAGGCTACTCTCGACCGGCTTGTAGAGAGTTCTAGTGGCGTAGATCGTGCTAGATTGTTGGCAGTATCGCGGCCTGAAGCTGGGGCGTGGTTACACGCGCTACCTTCGCCTCAGTTAGGAACATTGCTCGATGGTGACTCCCTACGTGTGTCCGTTGCGCTACGTCTGGGCTGCGATGTATGTGAACCACATGTATGCATCTGCGGTTCCATGGTGTGTGCTGACGGGCACCACGCCTTGAGTTGCCGTCGTTGTTCCGGGAGGCACCCGCGTCACCACGCCCTTAATGATGCCATCCATAGGGCTCTCAGGTCGGCTGGCGTTCCATCTGTGCTCGAACCACAGGGTCTCAGCCGGTCGGACGGCAAGCGGCCCGATGGTCTGACGTTGGTGCCATGGGAGAGGGGGCGGTGTTTGGTGTGGGACGCTACATGTGTCAGCACTTTCGCGGCCTCCCACCTCAGTCGCACTACGCGCGCAGCTGGAGCGGCAGCCGAATTTCAGGCAGAGGTGAAGCGCCGGAAGTATGCTCCCTTAGAGCCGGGGTACATTTTCGTCCCTATGGCAGTGGAAACGGCGGGCTGTTGGGGGGCGGAGGCTAGGGCGTTTATTCGCGAAATTGGACGTCGACTCAGGCAGAAAGGGGAAGACCCTCGCTCCGAGTCGTTTCTGGTGCAAAAGCTCTCTATTGTCATACAACGCGGCAACGCTGCTAGCGTTATGGGCACTTTTGCACCAGGAATGACATGAGGGGTAGGGGGGAACGATTAAAATGTATTTTTATTTTTTTATTTAATTGTGTGTTTTTGTGTAGTACTCATATAAATTACATAAGGATTTATACGTTTTTTATCCTTTCTACCAAGTCTCGGTCTCGGTCTTGGTCTCGGCCGAGACTAAAATATGGGTATCAGGTCAAGAGAGAAAAAAAATCTACAAGGTACTGGTTCCAACCCTACACCGTTCGTTTCCTCGTCGGAACCCATTATGATTGTGACTGTCCTGTCTAAGACGCAGATCCCAGCGATTTTCTACCGAGTAGGTACCCAGCGTATTCGTTACGCGCTCGCGACGAAAGCGTGACGCACTCTCGACGAGTTGGTAACGGGCTAGCAACGAACTCGCTGCGCGGTCGCTTAGCTTTCAAATCTACTTCTCAGAAGTCATATTGATAACCCATCCGTGCTCGAGCGCATAGCCATCCTTATCCCTGACAACTATACAGCTGCAGTGGGGCGCCGAGTGCGCCGCCCTAGAGACCTCCTTACTATTCCATATCACACCCGCACCCACCCACAGAGCTATAGAACTAATGAATATTTAACTTTTTAGCTACGATTCAAAATGCCGACATTTTCTCTGATAGATGGACACAACTTAGACGAAAAATTAACCATTACCTTAATACCTGCTACTGTACTCTATAATTTTTAGGCGTAAGCTGTTTTTTATGGTTGTTGAATAAAGAATAAATCGCCAGTTTGATAAGGCCCTAAATGTTTAGAAATATGTACATTGAAATGAAGGTCACTACTTACTTTTTAACCTTTTCAAGCACTTTAATGTAGATCTTCTTCTCGATTTGTACCGCTTTTTTTGGCGACTACTCTCCTGCCTAGAAATGATAATGTAAACTTATCTAAAATATCTCCATACATCTTGAGAAGGCCGTGCGTTAGACCTTGAAACACGTATGGTATGGCAAATCCTGTGCATGAGCTGTCGCTATAAAGGTGCGTTCAAACCAAAAGAGAATTCGCTGTTCTATCCCCCGTTCTACGAAATCAACCAATCACGTTTTGTGTAACGATCGAATTTCGTAGAGTCGGGATTAGAATAGCGAATGCTCTTTTGGTTTGAACGCACCTTAATAACGTAGCGACATCTCATGGTACGCGCGTTTACTTTATATCCGGCTCGCTCGCACCAATACGCGAGTACGAGCGGGATGGATAGTAAATGCCCATAATCGCCACGCTGGGGAAGAGGGTTGGCGATCGCAGTAGTGTGTCCACTATATCATGTTGCTGCTTCCCATCACCAATCTTCGATAAATAAATGGCCAGTGACACTTTAATTCCTTAGCCGACTCTTACGCCACCCACGGGAAGAGATGGGGTGGAGACAAATGTCTTCTTACTGCATGCCGTCACGTCACGGCTCGGCAAAAAGTTGTTAAGGTATAATTAATGTAGGTACTATTTCACCCTTTCAGAATGGCCCTGCAAAAAGATAAAAAAGCATTGTTTTACAGTATACGCACTCGTTTATCCACATCGAAGACGAAATCGTGGGAAGCGGGGGCAGAACTTCTGGTACCAAAAGTAGACTGGTGTCAATATTGACTATGTCATAGTCAAATGGATCTTCATCTAATACCACGCTGGGGTGAAAAGACGCATTGGTAGTCAACGAAGGCGTCTGTGATGGAATATACACCTGAAAAATACAGATGTAGCTAGTGCATAATCTTTGATTTTGTAATATGAAAATCGAGTTGGTTTCTTCAGATGTAAGATGTTTTTTGGAGTGAGAGTTCGACATGATATGACAATTCTGCCCTTATTTTACCATAGCGACAGGTGCGACAATTAAAAAAATATCTCCTATTGACGGCGTCCGTAGGCTTAATAGGCTACGGTTACCACTTACCATCGGACGGGCCGTGTGTTTGCTTGCTACCAATATAAAATGTATTGTAAAAACTTAAATCAGTAGAAAAATTACAATTGTTTGAAGATAGAACACACGACAATTGTAGCGAAACTCTGACACACGCCGAACCTTGTCAAGAATAATACCTATAATAGGTACCTATAATTTGGGACCCTTTAAACGAAGCGTGAAGAAGCATCTAGCGGGACAGCAAGGCGGTGGCTACTAACAGGTTACTGCTGGTCTCCTGTTCGTTGCCGCCGCGATTTGGGCTCTACTTTTCACTTACGATGGTGGAGTAGAGCCACTTTGCTGTGCCAACATTAAAAAAATATAACGAAAATTCTTCTAGACAAATGCTAACGTAAACTTAACTTTCCAACTCATGATACGCATATTGGTCTCTAGAATGTAGTTACCTTGTCACTGTAGTCATCTGAATGTTTGTTGAAGAACAATTGGTCCATGCTGCGCCGCATGGCCGCGGTCTTTTTGAAGAAAACGTGGCTTGAGATTTTTCGAGTCCTAGCTTTTGATTTTCTACGGGGAATCTATACAACAAACAGCAAATTTTTCAAAATGACGATTTTGACTTCCTCACACTAAAATGCTTTAGCATAAAGGTGCATTCAGACCAAACGAGCATCCGCTATTCTAACCCCCTACTCTACGAAATTCGATCGCTACACAAAACGTGATTCGTTGATTTCGTAGAGTGGGGGATAGAACAGCGAATGCTCGTTTGGTCTGAATGCACCTTTAGATGCATTCCACGAAAAAGTCCACAGATGTTCCGTACAAAGATGGTTTTTCTCAAAATTGTGGGTTTATCGAAGTTCTCTTTCGTGGCCAGAGGAGTCAAAAATTGCTCAAAAAATGAGCGTAATTAAAGCACGTGAATGAGCTAAAAATGCTCTGGTGGGCCGGAGGGGTCCCACGCATGGATTGTATTAGTGGGACCGACCCCAACATAGGTATAAAGGCAAGGAAAAAGATGTATTAACTAATAACTCGGAAGATAACTAAAATTATCGGAATACACGCGTTTGTACGGTATAGCCCATGGAATGCTCCATATTGAGGGTTTGGTGATTTTTTCATTGAAATGACAACTTAAAGTCAATGTCGTATAGTTCGTATTTTAAAAACCGGTTTTCTCGACTTATCGTCGATATAAGAGTCTGTAAATGTAAAGCTGGAGTGGCGAGCTTGCAGCGACGCGTCCAGCGTCCAAGGGTTTTGAACGGTGTGCACTCAGACCAAGCGCATTAAGGTGGGTCCACACTTGTGACATTTTGCCGAACATTATTCCGTGACCGTAACAGTAACACGTGTCAGTACCGTTAATGTGGACGTATTTTGTACGCGAACAATTTGTTACAAGTTGCAGTACGGCACAATCCATTCCGAACACTCAAAGAGCTGTTTTGACACAGACTATGTATGACCAGTCTGCAGGACAATGTATGGAGTTACGATCTACTAACCGGGCCTAGTGTGGACGCTGGTCTGTGTACTGTCACGCATCGAAGTCACGTGTTACGGGCCGATCCATCTCGAGTCGGTTTTCTTCAAAGCATGTTCGCTATTTTCCCCGACCTGTGACGTGACCACGACACGTCCACATTTGCATTTATGACACGCGTACAAGTACGCCAGATGACACAGACACAGCCATGGGCTAGGAATGGATCACGTCGTGACCTGTCCGGCGGTACGTCCCCCGCCCGCACCTCGCCGCCGCCTCGGTAGTCCATCATAGATAGACAACCAACGACCGACTCTTGTACCGATGTCATGCCACGCAGTCTGGTTCGCCAACGTGTGTCTACACTTGTGACATTTCATCGTACACGGTGTGTAACCGTGTCAGCACGATCACGGAGCGTCCACATTGAGCGTAACATGTTCTGTTGCAATGTCACGTAGTCCGGTCCGTCGTATTGTTACAAGTGTGGACCCACCTTTACGCATGCATTTGTTTAAGGGTCTTATCACACTTGCGATTTACAAGCGATTTGAAAGCGAAGGTTACGCGCGGCGTGTTCGTCGCGTGCCCGTAACCAATTCGCCGCGAGTACGTCGCGATTTCGCCGCGATCGCGTAACGAATACGCTGCGCAGCCGTCAGTAAATCTGAGTCTTGGACAGTCACTTACATAATGGATGCGCAGCGAGTTCTCTTCGCCAAGAGTTGGTATCCATATACCACGCGGCGCGCGTTCTTGCACACTCAGGACCCAATTACGCTAATGCCTTCGTAGGACCGTAATGTTAGGAATATTCTTTACTTACATCTCTTACATCAATCAAGTCAACCATGGTGTCGAAGGGACTCCGCTTTCCAAGCAATATTGGTTCTCTATGGATGATATAAATATAATATTAGGCACATTCTACATTGTCTAGTTAACTAGGAAACTTATTTAAATAAGCTTGTAAAAATAAAGGAATGCTTTAATAGCACGCTAAGAGTCTGTTCGTGTGGTTTAAGCGGGAAAGAGTATTTGGGTTGTTTGAAACGCTCTCATTACCTTGCTACATTTATTCTAAAGTGAGCCAAAATAATCACTATACCTAATTGTGAACAGCCCAGAATATGAGAGGAAGGGAATGAAGCCGTTGAAACACCAACAGAACAACCCATTTATATTATTTCGTATTTGAGGATAGATGGTGGAGGTGTGGGAGAGAAGGCACTTTATATCCTTTTTAGTACAGATGGTGTATTTTTAGGCTCTAGTGCGAGAAGTGTGTCATTTTACGTCAGGTTTGAAAGTTCGGAAGGCCATCTGGCCCATCTGTACTAAAAAACGTACGAGACACGTGCAAAAACGAAATTCGTAACTCGTAACACGGTCGTGTTTTAAAACATCGCCACTCCTTTCGAATTTCATGTTTTTCGCACTTGTGTCGTAGGTAATGTACTATTACAACCTTTCCCGCACTGCACCCACACCCAATCGCAGGAACAGACTCGGTGTCTATTCGGAAACTGAAGGCAAGTGAAATGTATGGGCGTCCGCAGCTGCCAGACCCCTAACTTTTCGCACACACTAGGCGCTAGGCCTGAGGGCCAACCACGAACACCGAAAGTCCTAAATTTCAAGGATCTCTCTTTCACTCCAATGGCAAGTTTCATTAGGTCGACAGAGATAGAATCTAGAAATTTCCGATTTTCGGAAATCACGGTACTTATAATAACCCAAATGTGAAGAATGAAGAATTAGTTTTCCGTAATTCCTCTTTCTGGGAGCCTGTGGCTTTCTGAAGACTGAAGTACGGTTCGAGCTCGTATGTCTTGGACAGATTCTGGTAGTCGATCTTTGCGTTGAGACACATCACTCCGACGGCCTCGTCTTCTTGCTAGAAAAAATATGAAAATGCAGTCACATTAGCTTGGAAAATGTCGGAAATCAAATGTTTGTTTCGGGACTTTATGGCACTGGTCTCACCGCGAGCTACTAATCTATGAAACTATGGGCTATAAACACGAACAAAAGATACATACGCACTCCCGTGTTTTTACACGGGAGAAAGAGACACGGCTATACTCGCCCAGCTATCAGCTAGAGTCTGGCTAACGAAAGCTGAGAATGAGAAATGGCGGCAAATTAATAAAATATAGAGTATGGTATCACTGGGTTGCACCCCGAAAATCAGTCTTGATACTTGTAATATATTTAATACTTAAAATCATTTTGTTAAATTACCTGTATTTATTACAATCCAAATTAATATATTATATATATGTACATAACGTAGCTGTTCCATGCAACTTTGTCTGCATGACACAATGCAATATGATGTAGGTATTGTAGATTGTAGGTACCTACTACTCTAAATGATGACCCATACAGATTGGCTTAAAATTTGATGTTTTTCAGCTCTTCATATCATTATAGTCTTTATACCATAATATGGCCGAAAAACAGAGTGATTTTCACACTTGGATATAACACTATTATATGTCTATACATAGGTTTAGGTAATATTAGTAACGATTTGTAAATTGTATCATCGCAGAATGGGTGTAATCATGATTAAAACTACCTATAAAATTGTCCATTACGACACAAGTGCGAAAAACGTGAAATTCTAAACGAGTGGTGATTTTTTAAAACGGGATAGGGAGTGTTTTAAATCGACACAAGTTACGAATTTCGTTATTGCACGTGTCTCGTAAGACGTTTTTTAGTACAGATGGTCCTCCGAAGTTTTGAACCTGACTTAAAATGACCCACTTCTCACACTAGAGCCTAAAAAATGCACCATCTGTACTAAAAAAATATAATTCTGCCGGTGTGTGTATTTTTAATAAATAGGAAACGAAATATTTATATTTTTTATTCAGAATAATTAAAGTCAGACTTAAAAAACTCATACAATGATTCATATTAATGATTCATACTATTTGTGCCATAACACATAAATCACATAATAAACTCATCTAATGCAGTTTTTATGACATTGTCTCTTTCGCTGTACTTATCTTCCACATGAATGACATGGTCAGTCATTGATTTCCAATCTGAGGCAGTTATACTCGCGAACTTTTTTCTTTCTTCTCCAACTCGCATAACTTTTCTACCGTATTTTTGACAGGCGTTAACTCCTTCAACCTCTCCCAGACTTTCTGGTAAAAAAAAACAAATGACCATTTTAAATCAACCTAACATAAATACAAACTTAAATCTATTATAGTCGATAGTATATTAGATAATGAGTACAAGAAAATTTATTGAATAAAGGTAAGTATCAAAATGGTACTTCGTACAAACCTGGGAACACCGATATCGTGTGTAAACACTCATGTTTTTCCTTTTAAGCGATGATTTTCTCCTCTTGTTTTTCTTTATATTTACTTATTATAGTACGCAGCAGCTTACGAAAATTACTTTTCATAGTATTTTTCATCATAAACACCTTAAAACGTTGCAATTGTGGAAAGCGAGCAATGGGTGTCAAGTCGAACGAAAGACAGAACATGACGTTTGACAATTCAGCTTGTGATGTCATATGAAAAGTTCCGTAAAAAACTCATTCTCAGCTTTCGTTAGCCAGACTCTATCACCGCCGGGGGAGTATCGCCGTATCTCTTTTTTTTACACGGGAGTGCGGGAGTGCTTAGTATCTACTAAGCACGCGATGAGCGTCAGTTTTTTCGTTATTTTTCACGTTTGTAAAAGTCACCGGATCGGATTGGGGGTCGCACTCAGTGGGTTGGCGGGGTGTGTCCATGCTATAGATTAGTAAGTTATTTATTTATTTATTTAAACCTATGGGAAACAAACAGGCAAATACAACACATATTAGTTGTTGTCAGCCTCCGTAGCCTAGTTGGCAGTGACCCTGCTTACGAAGCTGGAGGTTCCGGGTTCGAATCCCGGCGAGGGCATTATTTGTGTATTTATTTATCACAAATATTTGTTCCTTGGTCATGGCTGTCTATGTATTTAAGTATCTGTATGTATCTATCTATTATATAATATATCGTCGCCTGGTACCCACGCCACAAGCCTTAATTGAGCTTACCGTGGGACTAGGTCGATTTGTGTAAGATGTCCCAAGATATTTATTTTTATTTTTTATTTTATTTTTATATTAGTAAAATCACAATACATAAACACAAGCCACACAGTTTCCACTAATGAATATCTGTTGGTCAGAATTATTACTAAGTACATATTTTTTATGCTGTGATCATACCAACCTGTGCCACGACAATTTTCCTAGGACTCTCCGGGTGGCGTCCTATTAGTTCGCTGACATAGAACTCGCCGTAAAGTTTCTTCATGTTTGGGTGCAGATTGTCGAGAATCGCAACTACGTCATCGTTATCTTCTTCACTGATTAAAATATTGTACAAAACGGTGAATATCTGAGCGTTTCAACCGCCTAATTTTGGTGGCATCATTTTTGCCGAAGTTTCTACACGTCTCAATGTTTTACTTCGTCATTTGTATAAGGTACCGTGCCTCCTTAAAATGACAATACTTTGTCATTTGAAGCAGGCACATTGTAACGAATAGAAACTCCGGCAAAAATGATGCCACCAAAATTAGGCGGTTGAAACGCTCAGATATTCACCCAAAATTGGTCATGAAATAGCCACTCACTTGCAGATTTTTGCGATAGACTCTATTTCTATGTAAAATAAGAGCGATGACATGTAACAAAAGCTACATGAAGCATGTCATGTCAGTGGGTATATAAAAATTCAAGACCTAAACCACAATAAGGCACAGATAAAATATAGGGAAGATTCCGTGTATTAAGACATACCTGAACAAACTATTGTCATCCTTTACCATCTCAGTATGTATTCCATAAGGAAAAAGAGACAAACAAGGTAGTTCTACTCGGTCGTGAATTATATCACCGACTCCATTTTCTTAATTTTTCTTGAACAATGCTACCAACCTGACTAGATAAAATGTCATTACTATTAGTGTTGTCCAGTCTTCATCGTATGCTTTTATCGGCAATAATAATATTTTTACCAAATTAGGTAGCGATGAACAGTGCGAATAAACCTTATTTCCTACCCAGAATCACGATCTTCTGCGATCCTTAATATGTCATGATTTCTAAATCTACACTTTAGGATAAAAATAAAATCACAAAATTAATGAAATATTTTCTTTAATTAAAATGTCAAATGTCATAAGAAGTGTTCTGTCTAAAACGTATGCCACTAGTTGGCGCCACTTAGCGGTAAGGTCCCGCTAAGAAACACAATTACCTAGCCTCAAAGAACAACTAACTAGAAGAAGGTCATTTTATTTTTTTACATAATTTTATTAACTTGTACAAATCATTTAAACACGAAACTATAGGCGCTCTGAGAATTTAGACAAGTTTCTGGACCTGACGCCTCAGTGCTGCCGCCCTGATGAACGGCATTTCAGAAAACCCTCATTATAACATGTTTTACGGAACTTATCATCCCTTAAAGCATACCTAACAATTTTCGTATGATGGCTTCTTTATAATTAATCAGTCTACACAAGTATCACATGAGTGTCATTATTAAACTAAACTTACTTTACTTTCTGGTTGACATGACATTGGATGATTACCAAATATGGTGGGTACTACGTCAGAATGTAATCACTTATGGGTACGCCCTTGCCTGAAACAACAGCTTAAAAATGTGCGGAGCATATTTTTGAATACTTTTTAGGGCACCAGTCGTCTGCCTTTTTGATATTTTTGACCCATATTAGCCTTTGTTCAGTGTCCTGTGGAAACCTGTTGGAAATTAAAAACATCGATTCATTTTCTGAGTTGGCTATCAATAGATTTATCGATATCACGATCGATCGCTTAAGTACAACACTATGCAATACAAATATTTGAATCCCACTATTTATAATTACATTACGAATGCAAATACGAATGGTTAATTCACAAAGCTACACACATGTATCCGGCAACAAATATTGAATAAGATTTTCAGTTACTTTTACCTTAATAAGGTTCGAAATTTTAAAATTCAAGTCAAAACTAAATTACCGGTGAAAACGTAATGTCTTTATTTTGTTCATTCAGGAAACCCTGGCGGTTTTTACACCATGGAACCACACAAGTCATCACTTTTATCACATTCCGTGCACTTATCGAACAGAAATATACATGAAAAGCTTTATTTTAATCACTTTTACTATTTGCGGTTTAGGTGCACTAGTATAGCCAAACAAAGATCGTTGACAGGCATTGCTGGCGTCACCCACAGATATAATAGACTCGGTCTATTAAATTAATAAGTCTATGCAATAAGGCATCAGCGACACTTTAATTGGCTTTGACCCATTTCAGTGACAGAAGACAGAATAAAGTTCAAAATAAGGTGGTAGATATCACCTAATCCCCTTTGACTTATTAAGGGCTAAATGGCCGCGTAGTGACAGCAGTAAAAATACATTTGTCACCACCCCAACTCTTCCCGTGGATGTTGTATGAGTCGACTAAGGGATTGAAGTGTAGGTAACTGAACTGACCATTAATTTATTGAAAATGGATAATGGGCAGCTGCGGCATCAATATCAAAACATAATAATGGACACACAACTGCGATCGTCAGCCAGCTTGTCTAGCGTGTCGATTAGGCATAGGTAATAGAAGTCTATGTCCAGCAGTGGACCGAATTAGGCTGATGATGAGATAATGACGATTTAGATCTAAATATGATGCCCAGGTTAGGTACCTACTACCGCAGATAATTCGTGGTACCTACTACAGGTTTGTCAGCGGACCATGGAGCGTTAGTATTTGAGCGTGAAATTAACCGATCGCATTAAGAATACAATACTGCGCTCCAGAACGGGAATAACAGACGTAGCTGCAACTGCCGCCAAGCTTAAATGGGACTGGGCTGGACAAGTCTGTCGGATGCCGGATAACCTGTGGGCTAAGCTAACCACACGTTGGGTGCCACAACTTGTAAGGCGTCGCGGTAGACCGCACCAGAGATGGCGTGACGAGCTTGACGCCTTTGACAAGGACTGGTGGGAGACTTCAGGGGATAGAGATACGTAGAAGAATTTAGTCCTTTGCCCTGCAGTGGGACAGTACAGGCTCTTAATAATAAAAAATAATAATATTAACTATATGGATCACGATACCCGCGGACTAACCAAACACAATTTTTATCTCAGTCCACAGCTGGACATAGGTACGATTAGATGCATTAGGAAGTAAATGACGCTGCTGCTCATCATCAATATTCTATCAACGAATGGGCAATTCAATCCCTTGGTCGGCTCCTACGGCACCCGTGGAAAGAGTTAGGGTGATGACTAGGGTTAGGATTTCGGTGGCATTTATTGAACAAAGAGCAGTGGAGTCGATGTTATAGATATTTTTTACTTGAATAAATGATTAACTTATAAAATTATAACGAAATTGTGTTCAGTTCAAGCGGGATCCATCAATGAATTTAAAGAAATTAGATGAATTTTATTTTTAAGAAGCTAGAAAAATATTAAACTGTAATAAAAAAATTGGTATTTGAGAAAGTCTACGGATTTCATTTTCAGGATTACAGTTTTTTTGGAGCCCTAAATATCATAATTGTAATAATCATAAGCAATAATATGAAAAAATACTGAAATTCATTTCACTGGTAGTCAAATATTAAAAGGTGAAATTATTTAAAAAATTTAATGAGCGAAATCCTGTTTAAGAGTTTTGTATGTTATTCATTTTTGAATAATTCATTATTCAATCAATCATAAAAAAAATAAACAACGACTCCACCGTTCTCTGGTTACCAAATGCCACCAAAATTCCTAACTCTAGTGATGACAAATGTATTCTTACTGCCGTTACCACACGGCCTTTTGCCAAGGTAGGTATGCAAAGTCGTATATTCGGGTGCAAAAAGGTATAATAACTAGTTACCTATACCTAGATATGTTTCTAGTCAAAACGAGAGATTGACTAAATCAAAAATCGACATTTCTATTATCGATGAATACACCCTATTCTTATAAAGATGCTAACTTTGTAAAATCATAACCAACTAAGTAATACAGAACCCATCTACGCTTTATACTTCATACGAATTATTGCCTATGGCGTTAGAGTATTTCTTATTAGTCTTTGTTCTTTTAATAGACACAAAATTCAAAGTATAAAAAATTTATAGTTTTGAATATGATTTGCATTCTTATAGTTTATCTCTAAGTTACTGCGCATAATTTATTTATTAAATTGATTTATTGACTACAACAAGACTATATCGATAACAATAATGTCGATGTTTAATTTTGTCAATCTCTCGTTCGTGCTAGAAAAATATCGAGGTATAATAATAACGTGAAGTGTCGATGGCCGATGAAGTAGGGGGCGCGCACCCAGTAGATGGACGGATGTGGTCCAAAATATAACCCAAACTTCACTACAGGCAACCATTCATATGGCCGAAGATAGAACGGCCTGGAGAGCAGTGACAAGAAGAATAATATCTCATAGGAGTCACGTCCCTCAGACATGAGGCTACGACTCAGAAGAAGAAGAATAATATCGTACACAGCGGCTCGTACAGTGAGGTCCGGATAGAAGTCATCTCGATGCGCCAAGTACATGTAGTATCCTGCGTCGTCATCTTCTCTCTTCGAGGATATCTTCTTTATGGTGTGTTTTCGGAACGCCTTGTATCTCAAGAAATTATCTGAAAATGGTACGTTGTATTGTCGTATATTATCTTCGTTGTCAACTGAAAATCCTGTTAGTCATTCATTATTACATTAAATGTATTACTTACCTATTGTAGTGATTGCTTGTACAAAACTTACAGGAGTGAGTCTAAAAAAAAACTGAAAAAACTTTTTCAGTACAGATGATACTTCTTTTACGCACTAGTGCGAGAAGTGGTTCATTTTTTGTCAGGTCGAAACTTCGGAGGCCATCTGTACTGAAAAACGTTGTACGATACACATGCGAAAAGGAAATTCGTAACTAGTCGATTTAAAACACTCCCTTCGGTCGTGCTTTAATTTATCGCCACTCATTTCGAACTTATAGCGTAATGTACTATTTCATATCATTTCATGGTCTGTGTATATAAGCGATTAGTAGGATTTAGTTTTCCTATTACACATACCATGCGAGCAAGACAAAGGCGGGGTCAGTACGATGTGCTGTAAATATTCGTCGTTGCCATAAACAGACGCGAAGGCTTCGTCCAGAAATATGTCGTTAACGGTTTCAGCGCAGCACATGAAGTGAACGAACAACGTGTTGTGAGGTAGTAGAGTACGTCTGTAAGGAATACAGGTGGCAAGCAAGGCGGTGGCAACTAACAGGTTACTAATTGTCTCCTGTTCGTTGCCGCCGCGATTTGGGCTCTATTTTTCACTTACGATCAGGTGGAGTGGAGCCACTTTGTTGTGCCAACATAAAAAAAAATACAGGACAGGGTGGAAATTCTTTTTCGGTCGCTGAGGGTGTACTAGATAGATAGTACTAGAGACTAGGAGCTACTAGATAGAGAGTAGCTATGCGAAAATGGTCTTAGAAGACCTTCCAAACCTGACAAAAATGTAAATTTTCTCGCACCCTGTATTTTTTTACAAAATCTGTAAAAGCCAGTCTTCATTTTTTTTTTATCGAGGAATGGTCTTCTAAGAATATTTTCGCGTAACTACTCTGGGTCTGGTAGCTGCCCTCACTGACCCAAATATAATTTCCACCTTGTATAACAAATTTATATCGACGAATTTCTGTATTTTTTTTGATACTATGTTTTATCACCGACTGTACTGTAGTCATTTCATCTAGTGTTATTTCCAGTGTCAGAATAAAAATTGGCACGACCTTATTGCTAAGACTATACGAGTGTTTTAGGATCATTGTGAAAATCCAACCCGGCAATATCTGACTGTACATACCACATCTTGAGCCTAGGCAATCCATATCTATATGTATCTGTGGTAAGCATAAACCATTTTTCAGTTGAAATCAATAAAAAGGTGAACAAACCCGCATTATTTCATAATCACGCAGTTTCAGAACACAATCTTGGTTTTATCACTAACTTAAAAATACATTGATTTTACCTGAAGTTCACATACATTGTTTGTTAAAATTATTGATATTTATTCATATTATATTAACGTAAAAATATATCCGCGGGCGCGTTCCACGATATGTGTCAGACGTCAAATGCTGTGGAAAGTCAGCAATATTTTGTTTACATTTTCTTACTTATTCTAACTGACCTTCATTTGTTTACCTTTTTCTGAATGGCAGTTAAGACTGCGATCAGGGGGTTACCATGACGTACTAATGCAGTTCAGTTTAAGTCGAGAGAAAGGGACAAGGCTATACGAGTCGTATAGCACTGTCCCTTTCCCTAAACTGAATCGCATTAGTACGTCATGGTAACCCTCCAGTAAGGTCCGACCGAGATCTCAGTCTCGGTCTCGGTCTCGGCATTCTCGGCCAAAAATCGAGCCGAGATATCCCTCTCGGCTCTCGGCCAAAAATGGCCGGGACTCTCGGCCGTGGCCGAGATTCGTAATGAGCTGTAATTGGCAAGCTTGACGCCATCTCGCGAACTTACTGCGATGTTATTGGTGTCATATTGACATGGACTGACTTCAATTTTACTTTAAAATGAACGGAAGGAATAATTTAGAGTAAGCGACCCCTATCATACTATCGAAATACCTAAAATTCGAATACCGGTTTTTGGGATCCCTACATAAAAAAAAGAAAATATCCATAAAATAGTTGCTGTATTTAGTTTGACGTTGGGCTTACTATAGGTATTTTTATGTAATTTATAAGATTTTTATCCTTTCTACCAAGTCTCGGTCTCGGTCTCGGGCTCGGCCGAGACTAAAATATGGGTCTCGGTCGGACCTTACCCTGCAGGGCATGATTGATGCTAAAAGGCGAATCACATAAAAACTCACTGAAACATATCCCTCATCCAATGCTCCCAGCCAGCGGCTGGCACGGCAGACACGTTGGGATGGTCGTCTAACGCCATGAACGCAATCACTTGGTTCTGGTCGTTCAGGAGACATATCGATAGGGTTGTTAGCTCACTGCAATTGATCAGGTTATAGGTGCTAAGGGCTTGTGCACAAATCACAAGGTTTTTCGATTATATTATTGAAAATGTTAGTATTATAATACTGATGGGCTGGTTAATCCTTTGACCGCCATAGTCGGCCATAGACGGAAAATCGTGACTACGACGCCAATGACGGCACTGGCCATCAGCTACGCCAATGCAGTAGGATCTTACGCGGGACGCCGTAAAGTTCAATTTCGCTTACATAGTCGCGTACGCGTGGAGTCTGCAGCTCAGCATATGCCTTCGACGTCTGGCGGTCAAATGGTTAACATACAATTTTCGACGTCTATAGACGTTGTTCAGCCGAAAGTGTTAAGTGGATTTGTGCAACTAGCCCTTAGCCGCTGGAGTGCCTAGTGACAGATCCGTCACAAGCCATGTGGACTATAATTTACAATAATCAAAGTAACTAATCGACAAGCAAAGGGTTTAGCAGCCTTACCGAACAAGAGGTGCCTTTCCCCACGAATGAAATCAATATTTTAGGTGGTGTACTAGCAGGACCTAAGAATACTCCATGCTTAATATCAGCTCTAGATCTTCTTTTGTTTCAGAGTTATTCAAGATAATGTAAAATATACAGGGTGTCGTTGAAAGTGGCATATTTCGTAAACTGTTCAAGTTAGATCAATCAAACAAAATTGTGTTTGATAACAATAAAATAAACTACAAAATGCATATTTTTAACCTGCATCTTGTCCTTATTTTTCATAATAAAAAAAGGTTTCTTGTTTTTTTTTCCATATATTTTTTTATTTCACGCGGAGGTACACCTACAAAAAAAATATGCATACATAGCCACTAATGTCCACTGTATACATAAATAAAAATATTTCCGTAAATCATCGTGCGTCATGCCAAAAAAAATTTTTTTTCAGAAGTCGACGCTTATCTTAAACAACTCGGTATCTCAAAATGTGTGTTTTTTCAGGAGAGAGCTTTAAAAAAAACACAAAAAATAATTACTCATAACTTTTTATTACAAAAACCAATTGGAAATCTTCTTTTAGCCATAGCATCCTTTTTTATTTGAGAATGCGAAATAACAAAAATAAAATTAATAAACCGTATAATCAATACAAAAAAAACTCAAAAAAACACACAACTTAGACTTGTGCCAGCATAAAATCGAGTCGTAACTCAAAATAAGAATTTGTTTATGTGCATTAAAGACACAATAGAAAAAGTATCAAGATTTTATTTTTTTCTTATGAACAATAGCGGATTATTTGTCATTAAGACAAATATTCTAAAAACATTTATAAATAATAGTACCTAACTTATTTCGTTTTAATGTTTAAACACAATTTTTTTATATGGACAATAATGGTCTAAAATGACATGCGTCATAATAATAATAAAACTTTACAGATATTAATGGCATATTTAAGTTTATAAGACAAGATAATGGGTGTAATTTTGTAACTTCTTGTAATTCTTTGGGCTATTTCAGTCACTTTCGTTCTTCAGCGGATCTCGTCATTCCTGATGGGATCTCGCAGAAAAACCCCGAGCATTGCCCTCTCCATCGCTCGTTGAGTGTTCCTGAGCCTCCTAATGAGTCCCATAGTGAACGATCACGTTTCAGATCCGTAAGTAATCACTGGCAACACACACTGGTCGAAGACGTTCGACTTGAGATACTGCGGTATATTGGACGAGAAGATATTGCCTCCCGAACGTCGCCAAACCCAGTCTGATTCGACGATTGATCTCCTTCTCGAAGTTGGACTTACCCAGCTGGACAGTTTGTCCTAGGTATACATATTCGTCAACAACTTCGAGTGTAGAGTTTCTAACTTTCACTGGAGTTGGTATCACATGGACGTTCGACATGATCTTCGTTTTGTCGATGTTCATCTTAAGACCAACATCTTCAGAGACTCTACTGAGACCATCGAGCATAGTACTTAAGTCCTCCATGGTCTCAGCCATGACTACTATATCGTCGGCAAACCGAAGGCAACCGAAGTGATGTACTCGCCATTGATGTTAATGCCAAATCCCCTCCAGTCCAGAACTTTGAAAACATCGTCCAGTGCAGCGGTGAACAATTTAGAAGAGATAACATCTCCTTGTCCTACTCCTCGCTGCAATGGAATTGGTTTCGAGTTCCGGTCCTGAAGGCGAACTGACATATTGGCGTTTTCGTACAGGCACTTCAGCACTTCGATGTACCGGTAGTCTACTTGGCACCGCTGGAGAGACTGTAGTACAGCCCACGTCTCGATCGAATCAAAGGCCTCTTCGTAGTCTACAAACGCTAAGCAGAGGGGCAAGTTATACTCGTCGGTCTTCTGTATAACTTGACGGAGCGTGTATATGTGTTCTACGGTGCTGAAACTTTTTCTGAAACCGGCTTGTTCAGGAGGCTGGAAGTCGTCAAGCCTGCGTGTGAGACGGTTTGTGATGACTCTCGAAAACAACTTGTAGACATGGCTCAGAAGTGTGATGGGTCTGTAATTCTTCAACAGGGTGTTGTCACCCTTTTTGAAGAACAACACCACCAAACCCCTGCTCCATGCCTTTGGCGTTTTGCCTCTAAAGATGACGGAATCAAACAGCTTTTGAAGGGCCCTAAGGACTGGTTTCCCACCCGCCTTCAGGAGTTCGGCTGTTATTCCGTCATCGCCTGGTGCCTTATTGTTTTTGAGTTGTTTGAGAGCCATCCTAATCTCGTACAGGCTGACGTCCGGTATATCTACGGTATGGTGTCGAGTCAATTTAGCTCGTGGGTCGTTAGCTAAATTGGATATGGGTCTTCGTGTTGATGTGTACAGCTGTCCGTAAAAGCTCTCTATCTCACTCAAAAGCCCAGGTTTGGATGAAACGATCCTACCGTCCCCAGTCTTCAGCTTCGCAAGCCAGCTCTGACCAATAGACAAATCTCTCGCAAAAACCTTAGAGCCTTTGTTCCGGTCAATAGCCTCTTTAATCCGGTTGGTATTAAATTGGCGTATGACGCGGGTGATCGACTTGGAGATTTGTCTATTGAGCCGGGGATATGATGCGGCATCGTCTGGGGATTGTAGAACCATCTCACTCCTTTCCTTCATGAGTTTTAGAGTTGGATCAGAGAGCCTCTTATTGCCTTTCTTCCGCTGCGTCTTAAAGAACTTTGACCCAGTGGAATGGACAGCTGCCACAAACCCGTCGTCATACTCATCCACATCCACGTCGCTGGGTAGGCAATCGAAACGATTTTGCGGTTCGAGCTGGAAGCTCTCGGGGTTTTGGAGTTGGATCGGTGCTGGTCGGAGCGTAGACTTTATCAATCGAGATCGCTCTAGCTTGACGCTTATATTTAATATGCCCCTTACAAGGCGGTGATCGCTTCCGGTTTTAACCACGTTGATCACAGAGACATCATTAAATATATGCTTCTTAGTCGACATGATAAAGTCAATCTCGTTTTTGGCTGCACCATCTGGGCTTATTTTTTTTATTTATTTATTTATTTTTTTTTTTTTTGTTTTTTTTTTTTTCTGTGGGTAGGCAAGCAAACAAGACATTAAAATTGTAGAGTCGTAATTTTTAATTATTTATAAATATTATAATACATGACTTAACTATAAAAATAACTTACATGTGATATATAGTGCCTCATTTGCACCCACAGCTAATTAAAATCACATTTTTCACAATATTAAGTGTCACTCTACATAAAGTTCAAAGGTCACTCAATAGAAAGTAAATATGGACCACTTGGTGAAGCTACAGAAGAGCATCAATGAAATGAAGGAAATGTTTACATCTCAAATGGCCTCTTTTGAAGACTCCATTGCATCCCGTGGAAACCAGGAGCCCCCCAGCGAGTATGGTGCATTTAAGAATTTTATTATTAAATCTGTGGCGGGTCTCCAGAGCCAAATGGAGGTTGTGTTAAAGACCCTGGAGGAGATGGAAACCCGATCTCGTGCTGGCATCCTTCTTTTGCATGGTGTTCCTGAGGTACAGGGTGAAGTGACCAGTGCTGTTGCGTCGGACGTCCTTCAGCAGACCTTGACGGTGCAGGGGGTCTCGGAGCAAAGCTTCATTGCCTGCTATCGCTTGGGTAGGAATTCAGTGCCATCTAGACCTCGGCCTATATTCCTCAAATTTATCAGTCATAGGACTAGGGATGCAGTTTGGGCTGCTAAGAAGTTATTAAAGGGCTCGGGCAGAACTCTGTCCGAGTTCCTCACCAGCACCCGGCATGCTGTATTCCTCGAGGCACGCAAGCGATATGGAGTAAGGGGTTGCTGGACAAGCGATGGGCGAATAGTCGTGCAGTGCCATGACGGAGTTCGCCGTAGAGTGATCTCGTTGGCCGAGTTAGAGGCATTGCCGGATCCGGCGGGCACTGCTGAAGTCTCGGAAGGGGCTGTGGCAGGGTCAGGGCTGGCGTCGACAGCGAGTTCTTCTTCGGGGGCTGCGGTGGTGCGGAGGCCTGCGCGTCAAGCGAGACTCAATACGGGTGCCGGTTTCGGAAAACGCCAATAGGAACATTATTGTGTTGTTTTCTTGTTACATTTCCAACTGGTTTTTGTATTGCGTCACTTATTTAGCGCCTCAATAACCTTAGCGTATCATTGGTATATCTTTGTAACGGTAGATATAAAATTATTGTATGTTTTGTTGCGGTAGATGTGTTTTTAGAATAATATTAATTGTAAACAAATTTGCTACCGACAATACTCACTAATCTAATGCAGTAGGTACGATGACACTGACATCTGTCATGTCCCAATCCTCGCCAACATTATTAATTTCTCCTTATCCACGGGTACGTTCCCCGTATCTTGGAAACTAGCTCACGTGATTCCTCTACCTAAAACTCCAAATCCTACTTCCTTCACTCAGTTCCGTCCCATATCAATTCTTCCAGTTTTGTCCAAAATTATTGAGCAGTACGTAAATCGCCGCCTCCTTTCCCATCTCAACACACATTCGCTATTTAACCCTCTCCAGTCAGGATTTCGTCCCGGGCACAGTACAGTTACGGCTTTGGTTAAAGTCACCGACGACATTCGCTTTAATATTGAATGCAAAAAGCTCACGGTCCTTGTCCTTCTTGACTTCAGCAGTGCATTCAATACAGTGGATTTTGACATCCTTCTTGCTATTCTCCGCTCCCTTAATATTTCTCAATCTCCACTAGCGTGGTTCCGCAGCTATCTTTTTGGCAGGCGCCAGCGTGTTAGAGTTGACGACAAACTGTCTGATTGGCGTGGACTCTCCGCCGGTGTGCCTCAGGGTAGCGTGCTTTCTCCTCTCCTTTTTTCAATTTTTATAAATGGTATTACTACGGAACTTACTTCTTCATATCATCTTTATGCAGACGACCTACAGATTTATGCAGCGGCTAGTATTGATGATTTGTCCTCGTTGATTTGTCAAATTAATTATGATTTAGAAACCATACGATGCTGGGCGTATAAATTTGGTTTGAAAATTAATGCACAAAAGTCGCAGGCGATTGTTATTGGCAGTTCTCACTTTATAGGTAGGCTCTCAGAGATGGTGGTACCTAACGTAATTTTCGACGGCACTCCTATCCCATTCTCCTCTACTGTTCGGAATTTAGGTATCACCCTTGACCAGACCCTATCTTGGTCGCCACATATCGCAGAGGTGAGTCAAAAAATTTTTAGTTCTCTCCACTCTCTCAGGCGCTTACAAAATTTCCTCCCGCTCCATACCAAGCTTACTCTGGCCCAGTCTCTTTTGCTCCCTCTCCTGGACTATGGTGACATTGCGTTTCTGGATCCTAATGAAGAGCTGCTATGTAAGCTGGAACGCTTGCAGAATGTGTGTATTAGGTACATATTTGGTCTCCGGAAATACGATCACATTTCTAGCTTTCGGTCCCAACTCGGCTGGCTTCCGATCCGCCAGCGCAGAGATGTGCATGTCCTGTCGTTGCTTTTCAACATACTCTTTAACCCTACTTCTCCACCTTATCTAACAGAGAGATTTAGCTATCTAGCTACAGGTAGTGATCATCGCTTGCGTTCAAGTCATAATCTCATCCTTGCTATACCCCCTAACAAGACGCAAACGTATGCTAAGTCTTTCACTGTACACGCTGTGAAATTGTGGAACGCTTTGCCTTTATCCCTGCGGCAGTGCCAGTCTGTGGCATCATTCAGGGCTAATATTAAAAAGATGTGGTTGTCCACCAACGGTGATTAGGTTAATTACTGACATTTTAGCAGTTCTATTATTTTTATATATTTCATTTGTATAATATTTATGTATATTGATATGTAGTCTATGTATTTTATGATAAAAGTTATATGTGTATTCTATTCATTTAGAGTAATGTATTTTATTTATTTATTGTGCATCATGTGAGTTTGTCTATCTAAACTTTCGAATCTCCACTCAATTTCTCAAAGGTTAGCTGGAAGAGATCCCTTATAGGGATAAGTTCGCCTTTGTACTTACATTTCTTTATAACTGTGTTGTAACATATCCTGTGTACAATAAAGTGATTTACTACTACTACTACTACTTATCCAGGTCCACTTCCTGTGTTCTCGCTTCTTGAAGAAGGAGTTCATCATGTAGAGTCCCTCCTTCTTCATAAAACTGGCTAGTAAGTGACCCCGGTGATTACGAGACCCAGTCCCAAATTGCCCCACTCTCAGCTCATCATCGTTTCGCTTGCCCAATTTCGCGTTAAGGTCCCTCATAACGATGGTGAAGTAGGTTTCAGGACTGTGCATGGCTTTTGATATGTCCTCATACACAGCTTCTACCTCTTCGTCGGAGTAATGCTGAACATTACTATAGTTATTTATCGTTTATGGTGACTGTACTCGTTTTGAATCAAATTATTAGTTGCAAAATTATAATGAACATGTTCTGAATTCGTATAGAATACCCTAAATTAACTTAATCTTATGTAGTATAAAAGCTCATTTCGATTAGGTAAACAAGTCAACTTTCATTATTTTCGACAACACTCGCTTATTTCCTATTAAGTTATAACATGTGACCTTACTGTTTCACGGATAATGCGCCATCCACGAATAATTATGTATTGCACAACAAGTTACCGCTGTTCCACTGAACTATTTCCAATTATGCCACTGTTTTACATAAACTTTATGTTCTATAGTTGTATAATTTCGAGATGTGCCATTAGTCTACAAACAAACGCAGTGACGGCGTCAATTTCTGTGGTTCAACTGGCCTATGGCCGGTCTTGCAGATAAAATGGCGTCGACTCTCCACCAATGGCATAACGGCACAATGCTGCCACAGTGCTAAAATTTTGAACTAGAACACGGGAGTCTTAGTCACGATAAACTTTAGCGTATTCCGCGCCTAGTTTTATAGTTAATTGCAAAATGGACTATTTCGAGATACCGAGTTGTTTTAGATAAGCGTCGAAGTAGTCGTTACTGGCATACAAATAAAGTACCAGTGCAGTGTGAACATAAGTTAGTGTGTAGGTATACAATCTCTCGACACTTACCGCACAAAATATCATGACGTAAATTGACTTATTAGTGCATTTGCTATATAAATCAGCCTCTTGTCCAGTTTGTATGCATTTTTTCTTTCCACATATATTTTTTAACGTTTTTTCACAAGACTTAAACTTTATTTTTTCCATTTTCCAACAGAAAATGCAACAAATCAAATGTCGAAAACAATACTATGTGTCAAATGTTTATCTCTCTTTTATAAAGCAAATGTAATAATAAGGCCTTCGTCCAGAAATGGACATCCAATAGTAATTAAATATAGTATTTAGTCACTAAAATAATTATGTTAAAGAATGGAATGATTTAATTTAATTTAATTAATTGAAGTGTTGCAAACAGTGCTATAATTTTAATATTATTAATAATTTATTTAATTAATCTATGTAAATATGCATGTATACAAATTTAATGTAACTTTTATTGGAAATAAATGGCTTGATTGATTGATTGATTGATTAATAAGTCAATTTACGTCAATGATATTTTGTGCGGTAAGTGTCGAGGGATTGTATACCTACACACTAACTTATGTTCACACTGCACTGGTACTTTATTTGTATGCCAGTAACGACTACTTCTGAAAAAAAATTTTTTTTGGCATGACGCACGATGATTTACGGAAATATTTTTATTTATGTATACAGTGGACATTAGTGGCTATGTATGCATATTTTTTTTGTAGGTGTACCTCCGCGTGAAATAAAAAAATATATGAAAAAAAAAACAAGAAACCTTTTTTTATTATGAAAAATAAGGACAAGATGCAGGTTAAAAATATGCATTTTGTAGTTTATTTTATTGTTATCAAACACAATTTTGTTTGGTTGATCTAACTTGAACAGTTTACGAAATATGCCACTTTCAACGACACCCTGTATATTTTACATTATCTTGAATAACTCTGAAACAAAAGAAGATCTAGAGCTGATATTAAGCATGGAGTATTCTTAGGTCCTGCTAGTACACCACCTAAAATATTGACCTCATCCGTGGGGAAAGGCACCTCTTGTTCGGTAAGGCTGCTAAACCCTTTATGACAGCGGCGTTCCAGAGGTTATAATCAGCTCGACGAACCTTGATCCCTATGACAGCTGTCAGTTCCATACATTATCTGTCAACAACGTCGCAATTTGACAAGTAATCGAGGGGCCGCACATAGTGTGCCACTAAGAGGGATAGACATAGTCACTTACTACTAAGAAGAAAGTGCCACACAGGCACTTAGTGACGTATTCAACGCATTTGTCTGGCACTTACGTTTAGCATCTAATGCACACACACACACAAAAAATAGTGGCACAGTGATAAGGACGGACGATTATCGTTCCTTTTCACTTCCACTAGTAAAAAGTTTCATAAGACCATCCCTTTCGTTCTTGCTATTATTATAACGTTGTCAAATCCATATTAACCCTTAACCACCTACGTGCGGTCTCACAGACACTGGATTATTCAAAATTGACAATAACTGAACGCCAGTACATCGCTCATGCCTCTGTGACCTTGTACCTTTGCCCAGCACTTCCGCAGTGCTAGCCATGCTGTCGACTCGTTCAGACGTGCACTCATTTGGATTTTATGAGTAATAAAGTAGCATCGGCGGTCCGTGAGACCGCATGTAGGTGGTTATGATACATTTTGTAGGTGTCTCAGTGACCGCACGTAGGTGGTTGTGTTATTTAAATTTTGAACACAGTTTTGAAAAAAGGTTCAAAATATGAAGAAACTGGCCGAAAAATTAGTGAAACCCTATTTAGAGCGTCGTGCAAATAATCAGCGTCTTCCACGGGACTAGAAACTTGTTTTGAATGTGAATGTTCGAACAAATTGTGTGTCGACGGCAGACAAAAATGGTTATTTCTAAAGCATGTAATTTTACAAAAATATCTTATTTGTAACCAAATTAGATAGTTTAAAAGCATTTTTGATTGCTCAATTTTATTTTTTTGTAATGAAAAGCTTTATATTATGTTTCTTAATTTTGTAATCTCATACCCTGAAGGATACTAAGTTTCGTAATCGAAAATACAACAAGTTAATGAATATGTTAAGTTTGAAATACAAAATGTTGATTATTTTTGTATTCTTGTTGGTTAATAAATGCCTGAAACAATTTAAAGTATATTATATATATTTAAACCCCCTTCAGTCACGCCAAAGTAAATAAATAAGGTCCCATAAGAAGAAGCGGTCTCCAGGACCGCAGGTAGGTGGTTGTGTGATACAAAAAGGACGTAGGTAGTCAAGGGTTAATCCTACATTCATGCAAGTAATGTAATTGAACTGACAGCTGTCATAGGGATCAAGGTTCCCCGGGCCGATTATAGTCTTTAAACCAAAGTGATAATCTCGACACGTAGTTACGCTTCCACAAGGCATTCAATACATACCACAAGTTAAGGAAATATTATACACGGTGATTTTTAATTCGTAACGTTCTATACGTTTTTCCATTCCTATATGTATAAACTAGCCGTGTGGTGACGGCAGTAGGAATACATTTGTCACCTCCTCCTTCTGCGGGTGTCGTAAGAGTCGACTAAGGGATTGAAGTCAGGGGCGTAGCTAGAGTACATGGCGCCCGGGGCAAACGCCAAATTTGCGCCCCCCCCCGCTCGTTTTCCAAAGTTAACACCTAATATCGACATTGCTAGCAGTAAATCCATCGCCACTTTACGTGTAGGGGGAAAAATATTTTTACCTAACTAGTGCGGAAAAGTAAACTTTGCTTCGCGTGCGTAAAAAAAAATCGCCGTGCGTTTTTAAGGCACTTGTTATGTAAAAAGTCGTTCGATACATGTGTAAAAACTTCTTTTTAACTCGGGTGATTGTTACGCGCTAGTGCGAGAAGTGGTTCATTTTACGTCAGGTCTTCGGAGGACCAAATGTACTGAAAAACGTCGTCGCAGTATACACGTGCGAAAACCAAATTCGTAACTCGTGTCGATTTAAAGCACTCCCTTCGGTCGTGCTTTATTTGTTCGCTTGAATCCCTCATTTCGCTCAGGATTCCAGTTTAGAATGCCTCACTACGTTCTGGATTCTATTGTGGAATCCATCGCTTCATCCGGGCGTGAATCCGTTTTGATACCTTGGTACCTTGTGATTTACTATTGTTCTATATTTTATTATATTATTTTCTCGGCGTAATTAATATGTATATGTACCTTTACCAAATTGCAACTTTCTAGTACTGCCGGTCTAGTCTGACCTGCCGAAACTAAAAGGGTTCCTAGTTTAGGTAGGGTAGGAACCCTAAAAAGGGTCACTTTTAGGATACCGCAATCTATCCAAAATTCAACCTACTAGACAGGAAAGGCCCTACCTACTAGGAAAATTTTAGTTTATTTAAAAAAATTGCGAAACAAAATAAATGCAACTGTGTTCGAACTGAATAGGTACATTTCCAATTTTATCGATGCTAATAAGAGTAATAAGTACTACATGCAGCACAGGATATAAACTTGTTTCCATACTTTTACTTTTAAAAATTCTCCAAATGGTTAATATAAAAAAGAGAAAACTATAGAAAGCGAGTTTAAGAAAATTCCATTTTAGCTTTTTGTGAATTTACTCATTAAGAATTTTGATTTATTTATGTGTAAATAATATAAGAACATGTAATAATATAATACATGAGGAAATCAAAAATTTTGGTTGGTTCGGAGCCCTCCACAATTTGGCGCCCCGGGAAAATATAGGTACCAAACTAGTATTTTCTGAATTTACGCATAATGATTTTCTTTGTGTATAAATTATGCACAAGGAAATCAAAATAAATTGCTGATTTGGCGCCCTGCCTAATTTGACACCCGGGGAAAATGTAAATTGCCATAATTCTAGCATTTTTTTAATGTATCATTTATGCAAAAGGAAATAAAAAATCTTGGCCGATTTGGCGCCCCCTCTAATAGTTTACGCATACATATTTTTGATTTACATATTTATGTATAAATTATTCACAAGGAAATCAAAAATTTTGACTTATTTGGCGCCCAGGGAAAATGTACCAATCTAGCATTTTTTTAATTTACACATGAAGATTTTCTTTAGAAACGTCTGGTTGATGTAACTAAAGACCAAAGAGCTGGCGATTTCTTCGCACAACGCATCAGTATTGCGATACAGCGAGGAAATGCCGCCAGCATCCTCGGTACAATGACACAAGGGCCAATCTTAGATATAGGTTAGGTTAAGTAGATTAGTTAGATTTAATCTATGTACATAAATTGTAGTTTTAAAGGAAATCAAAATAAATTGCTGATTTGGCGCCCCGCTTAATTTGACGCCCGGAAAACGTGCTAATTTAGCATTTTATGAATTACATTTTTTTATTGAATAAATTATGCAAAAGGCAATCAAAAATCTTGGCTGATTTGGCGCCCCTTCTGATAGATAACGCATACAGATTTTCGATTTTGTAACATAGGTATAATAAATTATGCAAAAGGAAATTAAAAATGTTGGGCGATTTGGCGCCCCCTCTAATTTTGCGCCCGGGGCACGAACCCCCCTGCCCCCCCCTAGATACGCCACTGATTGAAGTGTCACTTACCATTAGTTATTTCATAAAAGATTGATGATGGGCAGCAGCGTCATCATAGTGCACATTACTGCGATCGCAAATCCGCTTTCCCAGCGTGGCGATTATGGGAATTTACCTCCTAATGCGTCTGTCTATACGCATAGTTAATAGGAGAGGCCTTCGTCCAGCAGTGGACCATCATAGGCTGATGATGATGATGATATGTATAAACAAAGTCTCAAACGACTTACCACTTATTTTATGGAAACTTACATGAGTGCACCTATATCCACATTCCCGAATATAGTATTAGTATGCTCCTTATCTATAAACAAATTAATCTCGTGTCTATCCGAATCTATAGCTCTCCTAAACTTTCTGCAACCTGGTTCCACGTTGAAATCAAAGAAAATCGACATTATTCAACGCTATCGAGTGACAACTAAACTAGTAGGTTATGACTAGTGATGTGCCATCGTCCCCAACTCAGTATAGATAATGTTTCCAAATAACTTACCCTAAAGTAGGTAATATTGGGAATTTATCGGGAACGAAAGCCGTACACTCAAGTGCAAAAATAAGTATCGAATCCGCTCATAAATATGTTACGACGTTCTTATTACACGGAATTAGAGTGCACTGGGACATATTTTTTTTTTAATATTTTTGTATACACCTTATTTTGTCTTTGACTGTACAATGACGTCGATTGTGCGTATCGAGTACGTGAACCTTGGTAAGCAAGGTTTGCGTTAGCTTTTACTAGGTACGTAAAAGTCTATAACGCTCGCACTGATGTATTGGAGCGAGCGTGATTTGCGTATCGAGTAAACGCTCAGCTAATGGTACGGCTACAGTACATAATATATCTAGTTAGGCCAAATTTGCACCAGCTATGCTATTCTCTTAGTCACACATTCGACGCTGCGTTCATCAACGAGCTCGACGACGAGACAGCGCTGCGAAATACGGTACTCACTAACGTAGAACAGCTCGTCGTCGAACTGTAGGCGATAAAACTCGACGCCGACGCAGTGTAGTTCCAGCTCACGCCGCATTCGTCGCCGAGCGCTAGTGTCGTTTAAAGTGCATTAGTGAATACCATTTTTAGGCTCGACGCTGCCGCAGCGCTGACACAGCGCTGATAGCAAGACGGTTTCCTTAGTGAATAACACTGCTGCAAGTTATTGCTGCAAATCTACATGCAATAAAAATATTCAGATATTTGCAACTCTCTCTAAGACAGTTGCGTCTCAAAACTTGCAGCAACAACTTGCGAGTGTAAATTCAGCATGGCGCTTTGAAATAAAACAAGTAATTCGTTTAAGCTATGACAATATATTACAATTTAAAACTACTTGAGGCCCAAAGTCTACCGTAATTGTTCACAGCTAAAGCATGGCTTTCGGCAGACATATTGCATCGGCCTAACCTTAACGTGTCCTATACCTCGAATACTGAATAATATTAAGTACGCTACAACCACATTATGAAGAAGCAACATCTTAATTATAAGCTCCTCTTAATGTAACGATCAATTCCAGTTGATCGCAATCGATCATGACATAAACATATAGTAATAAGTAATAAACATGATATTCCTTCAAAATTATTCTACATATAATCCAAAATTCAAACAATTCAAAGTCAAAAGTAAAACTGCACAAAATTAAACATTATAAGATTATAACTAACCTAATCCAACTGTTAAACAAATTAAACTTCTCATAATTAAACGGACAAAATTATATTATTATTAAATTACATTAAAATAAAAATTAATACGAGATTCAAATATTTACATCAAGCAGTAGTCAGAAGGTAAAAAACGTTATAAAATATCACCAGTCTACATTTATTAAAGGTTATATTCCCCTTTTATACTTTATGTGACGTGTATGCGTCATTTCCATATATTCAGTTCAAAATTATCTGTTGCTATTACAAGTCAACACAGCTTTGTATGTTTCTTAGATGTTAACAAAATTAAACAAACGGTTTAGCAGTTCTCACTAAACCAGTCTGCGTTTTGGATCGTAGCATATTGCTCGGAGTGTTTTTAAAAGCCAAATTGTTGGTAGAATTAGTTCTGGGCATGTTTTGTTTGGCCGCACTGAGGGGCGCTCGAGGAGTTGCGAATCCATCGTTGTTTAGTTTCAAAGCTGATCGAGTCAGCCTTGTGGGAGTGTACATAAGGTTGGTTTTAGGTGTCAAAGGTACAGCGTGTTGTCTATTTTCTTTTCCCGTTTTTGGCGTCATAGGTGCTGACTTGGTTGGACTTTTTTTTTGTTGATGGGGGGAGTTTTTCTCGTCGATGACGTCACAGACGATCATGGGCACGACGCTGTCTGGGGGTTTTGGTACCATGGAACTGCGGCTTATTTTCTTTTCATCTATGCCTTCCTGGAAAATCAAATAAAAAATGTTTACTATAGAACGTAGTCTATACAATATACAAGATGTAACAAATATAGTGGCGATCCATTTAACGGCCAATTCAATGTAGAATTCTGATTAGGAAAACGTAGATTTTTATCGGGCGCAAAGGGTTTGTGAATTCCGGTAGCCGGACCCATACTAAACAGACTTCTTTTTTGGAGATTCCTCAGTATACGGAAGTGAATGGGCCATTTAAGGGCCAATGGATCACCCCTATTTTTGTTACGTCCTGTATATAATATGAACAAACACAATTATACACACGAACTTGCTATTTAGTCAATTAACCGAATAAAATACCATAGTTTGTATATACATTCGTTGGAATTTGCATTTTTATGGTATTTAATTTAATTTGTATGACCCATTTCATAAAATTACAAGTTACAGTAAAAGGTGTTGTTCGACACTAGCTTAACCTACGATTATTTGCCGTTGGACAAGTCACGTTTTAAACTAACAAGAACTGAACATTGTATTTTTATAAAATGAGTCGATAACTGTCTGCAAAATTTCCGCGGTCCCGCATAAATAAACGCATTTATAAACGTCTAATAACTCATCAAGCCGTTATGTATCGTTCGTCTCTTTCGTTCTGAACAATATGTCTATAAAACCGAAAACGACAAACGATATCCATCGGCTTGCTAAGATAGGAGACGTTTATGAATAAGAGTGTATCTTTATAAGGATCCTTAAGAATAATATGTCACTAACGCATGATATCATCGCATTTATTCAAGCGTATAGTTGCAGATTTCTAAGAATGAACTTTTGACAGTTATAGATTAAACCTTATTAATATGAGAGTAAGACTAACCGATTTTCCGATAGTCTTAACATAATATAAATAAGGCTCATTTTTACACTGTCAAATGTCCATTCTTAGAAATTCGCAACTATAACCGTAAAACTACCAACTATAGTCCAAAGGCTCTCAACTATGGTCCAAAACTAAGTCAAATATCTTCGATTTAGTGTAATTATTATATTATTGACGCAGTTGTTAGGCAAAGTCTCCTCATCATCATCATCATCATCATATCAGCCGAAAGACGTCCACTGCTGAACATAGGCCTCTCCCAAAGATTGCCACAATGACCGGTCCTGTGCCACCCGCACCCAGCGGACTCCTGCGACCTTTACCAGGTCATCAGTCCACCTTGTAAAAGTCTCCTCATTAATGATTAAAAAACTTAGACGAAACCAAAATAAAAGATTCCCATTGATGTTTAAGTTTAATTACGAGAACTTGTGGACCATAGTCGTAGTAGTGGACTATAGTTGTATGGTTTTACGGAAGTTGTCTTTGGCAAGTCCCGCGTAGTTTTATCGCACAGCGTTTGGTATACTCCGTTGCCGAGATAATGTTTACCTTGAAATCAGTGTATGTGGTGAGCTGTGTGGTTTCCATGAGAGGGTTCTTTTTCGCGTTCTCAGATGATACAGTGGAGCGGCCTGCCGACCGCCTTCCGTTGCTACGTCGCTTGCCGATGGACTGGTAAAGCAAGTCACACTTATACTCGAGCATACGATGCTTTAACACATTTGGTTAGCTTGAAAAATTTGGACATTATGCGGAGTTTAGTGAATGACCGGCGATTTGTTGTGAAAGGGGGTGCAAGATATGGAGCTCAAAATCCCCTAACAAACGTGGTTTTCAAAAATGTATTGTTAAACCTTAGAAAGAAAATTCCAATTTCCAATTACATTGGTGACAGACAACCGTAACTTTCGAGACGTCTTCACAGTTGATAAGGGGGTATAAGGGATATTTGCTAAACGGCCTAGCCATTCTCGTGTATTTAAATCCATTAATTACTTGTGTTAATCATAAATATTTATTATGTCTGTCTTCTTCGACGTAATTAAGTATCAAATATCTATGTGCATCTACATAGTTTGTCATCGTTGTTTGATAGCTCTAACAAACGCAGTATTGCTTATTGAGATTCTGGAATTAGGTCTGAAATAATATGAATTTATATTTAATATAAAACTCCATAACATTTCATATAAACAAGAACATTTACATATCAGTATTGCTACTAAAATTATTAGAATTAATTAATAGGAGTTACAAACTTTCGTAATCGTCAAACACCTTCAAATATTTATAAAATCTGTGATTGGTTACTAGTTAATGCAACCACAGAATTAATGCATTGTATGCATGCAGGTTTCATAGTTATTTTTATTACGTTCATTTTTAGATTATTGTGTAGCGTATGAAAGAAAAATGTTAGAAGATTAGTAGTTAATTAATAAAATATCATGACCACAACCACACACACATCACACACCACCACACTAAGGTATAGTTTAATAATGCACTTAAAATATTTTACAGAAACACCAAACTCCGATTACCGGCCTTTCTACCGATGAATTTTATATTAATCATAGAAACATCTCATCGATTGAATTAATCGACCTCACGGAGTTCAGAGTGTTGATATTCTGCCAAATATCTAAGAGAACTATTAGTTGCGTTTGTCATTCGCGGCAAAAACTCAAAAGTTATAAAAAAAGTGTTGTTAAAACATGCGTTACGGGTGAAGCAGAAATTTTGCAGGCAGGTAAAACACGTATATAATAATTTGATAGTATGGGTAAAAGAGTTAGTACTTGGTCAAAAGTATTCAGAGCAAATGGGTTATTCCCACCTGTTACCACCAACTTGACACCAGTGGTAACAACTGGGAATTTTTTTCCCACCTGTTACCACTGGGAACAACTGGGAATTAAAATTCCCAACTGTTACCACTAAACTAATTGGTGGTAACTACTGGGAATTCTTTTTCCCAGTAGTTACCACTAAGTTAATATTTAGTAGTCCTATTGCAATAGGATACCTAGTAGCCATAAATTTTGTTATACAATGGTAACAATTTCCAGAGACTATAATTATTATAAAATGTTATACTACAAATAAAGACGAATTACACTGATTTTTTATTCAAAACAAGAATATTTCAATATTTCATTTTCGTGTACAGTAGCGGCATCGTAAGAAGTCGTTTTTGACAGCTCACAATAGTGTTGTGAAACGCTCGATTTTACCGTCGTAAAATTTTCAGTCAAGTGCGAAAGGGCGTTAGATCTGGTACTTGCCATTGAAAAAGTTTAATTAAAAAAGTGTTAGGTAATCCGAATTAAAAAAGTGTTTGGTAATCTTACTTAGAATCATTAGCAGGCAGCGAAACTTTGGAGCCGGTGACGTCATAATGACGTAAAGTCGCATTTAGGTAAGATGTTTTATAGGACGGATAGGACGTGACCTCTATAAGCAAAATTCATAGCAAACCACTCCCAACCCACGTTGGCAAACTTGCGTGCTGCTAGCTCAGAGTGCAATGTAGATATGCCAAATAGAGAAATGCCGTAAATACAGTATACAGTATACACTATTTCGGCCGGCGTAATGCCGCCAATTTGTATGAAACAGCTGATTTTTTTTTCGCGATTTCGACTTTGTCCCCATAGTAAAAGTTGGTGAGTATGACCTACACATTCACTACGTAGAATTTGAACGGTCGAAAAAAAAACACCCTGTATAAACTCACTAAAACCATTTATTAAAATCAGAGCACATCTAGGTGATAAATAACGTAGTGGTATATAAATTATTATTCTACGAAAAATAAAATTATACGTGATTTTATAATTGAATTTGTAATTATTATGTGCTTACTATTATTTTAACATAATTTTAATTTTTTATTTATTTTTATGATGTAACTAGTAAGTGATTTGGTGTTAATACTAGCTTATGTGAATAAATACATTGAATTGAATAACAATTATGACAATTATGTGCGTACCTACTATTATAGCAATTATTCGTACCTCCATAAAAAAAGGTTTACTTATTTATTTCGATTGACGTATCGGTAAATTGCAGCAACAGCAGTAACATCACTATTCCGTTCAGGCAACAATGAAGTTTGACATTTGCTCCATTATACCAACTGTCAAATTTTTACAGAACTTCATGTGCAAACAAACGTCAAAAACGACTTCTTACGATGCCTCTACTTTAAGTACCTAAAACCTTGTAGTAGTTATAATAATCTTAAAAAAGGATTGAGATTCGTAATCAGTTAAAACAACACGATGAAAAATGAAAGTTATCCCTTCTAAGAGCCGGTCACCCGTCATCCCTTTTTACCTGCCCCTGTGATAATCAAGTCAGTAGTTCTTAAAAATTTTTTGGTTCAGATTCAGAGTAGGTAATACTGACAACATATTAAAAAAAAAAGTTTAAAAAATTTTTTCAAAATGTATTCATTTTTAGTAAAATTCGATGGTTAATAAGATATTTTATAAATAAAGTAATATTCATAAAATTAGCTCCTTATTAATAACTGGTATAATTTTGTGTATATTCTATTAAAAACAAGCACATTACTAGTAAAGTACTTGGTGGTAACAACTGGGATTTATTTTTCCCAGTAGTTACCACTAAAGCGATTGGTGGTAACTACTGGGAATTCTGTTTCGCAGGTGGTAACAGGTGGGAAAAAAATTCCCAGTTGTTACCACTGGTGTCAAGTTGGTGGTAACAGGTGGGAATAACCCGAGCAAATCAATTTTAGCTTTTAGTTTGTAGCTCAAAGAAATTTCACTCGTCTTAGTATAAACACAAACCTACACCTTGTGCCTAATAAACACCAAATATCAAACCACAGAGAAAACAAATCGTGTAGTGCTCAAGTCAATATGACAATTCGACTATTTAGATAATAAATATGACTTTGATATCTGGCAGATAAATGTTAGCTGACCATTTCTTTTATGTGCCTGAGGAAAAGGACAGTAATAATTTTATCTGACAAATAAATTTATCCGGGGATAGTTAAATAAGCCGTTTGAATCATGTAATACTTGAACACTATGATTCGGACTCTCCGATCAAAACACAACCACAACTCAAACCGAGCGTTAAATATTTCCAATATTAGTAACATACCGATCGCTTGTGTTTGAGAATGCTGCCATTGGCTTTTGGTGTCTTCGGTGCTTCGGCTCCGTAATCCAGCTTCCTCTTGACAGTGGCTCCGTGGTTCTCTGCCTTCGCGACGATGGCCTTCGTGGCTAGACGGCCGCTGACTCGCCTGTAATGCAATGGTTAAAGGGTTAAAGTTGTGTACCCCTTAACCCATTCATTGCTGACGCCCCATATTTTTAATTATCACGCAGCGCCGCCGCCTTCTACGCGACGACGCGAATTCGCGTCCACGGCATCACGTTAACATTTCAATGGACGCGAATTCGCGTCCGCGGCATTAGGTTATATTATCACACTTCAAGGACGCGAATTCGCGTCTGCGGCTTTAGGTTATTTCACACTTGAAGGACGCTAATTCGCGTCCTCGGCATCTTGTTTACGCATACACAGGACGCGAATTCGCGTCTTCGGCATCCGAGATAAGAATTATGAAAATTACAAATGCATTGAATCCAGAAACCAGCGACGGTATAATATTATCCTCCATAAATAAAATAACATTTTGGTATCAGCTTTAACCCATTCATTGCTGACGCCCCATATTTTTAATTATCACGCAGCGCCGCCGCCTTCTACGCGACGACGCGAATTCGCGTCCACGGCATCACGTTAACATTTCAATGGACGCGAATTCGCGTCCGCGGCATTAGGTTATACTATCACACTTAAAGGACGCGAATTCGCGTCTGCGGCATTAGGTTATTTCACACTTGAAGGACGCTAATTCGAGTCCTCGGCATCTTGTTTACGCATACACAGGACGCGAATTCGCGTCTTCGGCATCCGAGATAAGAATTATGAAAATTACAAATGCATTGAATCCAGAAACCAGCGACGGTATAATATTATCCTCCATAAATAAAATAACATTTTGGTATCAGCTTTTAAGTACAGTTGATTTCTAAAAAAAAAAGGAAATAACTCGAGGACGCGAATTTGCGTCCTCGGCATCACGTTTACGCATACATAGGACGCGAATTCGCGTCTTCGGCATTGAATGGGTTAAGGGTAGGTTTAGTGGTGTACACTAAGTTTGAGAACAACACTCTAAAAACAAGAATTGAATTGGACAAATTACTGGTATGACCAAAATGTATTATCAAACCGCGATTAGAATGGGATTCGTAAGTACTGTTGACACAACAGTGTATAAGTTAATCTAAGATAAATTCATAGTTTTATTCATATATTCATAGTTTAAGGGCAGAGACTTACAGACAATAGATTAATCAATCAGTCACTGCATCTATAAACAACTCTTTTCTTGGTAAATGTTGTGTCATTTGTTGTGTCAACAGTACTTTCGAATCCCTTTCTCATTCCGGTCTGATAACATACTGGATCAATCCTAACGGGTCAGTGGAGTGAAAACTAAAATTTTAACTACACTAAATTCGAAGCCATGGTTCCTAAGAAAAAAAAAATGGTTTTTAATTTCTCCCTGCTGACCCATTTGGATCACCCTGTACAAGTCTCTTAAAAGGCTGTACAGAGGTAAGCGCAACTTTACCGACTAGACGTAGTAGTTACAGATATTCAATGCCACCGAAAAGTGTATTCTTAAAGTGACTAACGATATTACGTCGGCTGACAAGCAAAACTCACTATAAAAACTGTCACTACTCTTAGCAACCTCTTATGTCAGTATTAAATCAGGACTGAGATAAGAGCTTTATTTCTAGTAGGTATTTGTTACTTAGTAAGTTTTGATTGTTAACTGACGATTAGATGTTATTTTGACTCTACAGAGAAATCTACTAAATCTACTATGCGGATAAATAGTATCTAGAAGTATTACTCATTCCTTTTACAATGTAATTTACCGGGTCTCATTCAGTGTGTACCCAGATATTAAACTACATACTGACAAAACAACAAATTTAATATGAAACTTGCCTCGCGTCGCGGCGGTTTGTGGGCATTTATTGGCCGCTAGCGAACTGAAATTGCCAACAAGGAATGAGAAATACTACAAACATACAACAGTATTATTATTGAGTTAATTGCAACCAAAAGATGAAACCGCAGTTTGAGATATACTGGTACTTTACCTACCTAAATCTTACATGTCTTGCTCATAATAAATAGTGAAATAAATAACGTGATACAAAATAATACTGAATTAATCTATAATTATTTTGAACAGCTTTTACTAGGAAGTCCACTGTGTGAACGCAAGAGACAAAAAGATTTCATGCATTTTGCTAACTAATCTTTGGGTGCACGGAAAGAACATGTCTAGTCAATTCAAATTACAGAAGGAAAAACCACCATACTTTTAACAGAATAAGGTGTGAATTCACCCTGATTTTTTTTTAGCACTGGACGTGTTTTTTCCGTGAACCCTTCAAATGTTGTTCGAGATCATTATTTAATTAACAATTTCCGATTTAATTACGCCGAATCACGTTAATAAAGAGAGAACTGTATACATATCATCTAAAATACCACTCTTTACACCCCGAAAGTGGTTACCTACTCTGAACGCTTAACGCGAACCACAATCGACATGTTGTCTCTCCATTGCACTTGTGAAGTCATGCGCAAGTGTGAAAGGGATGCAACACGTCGATCATGACTCCCGGTAGCCCTGATCCTGATAAGTGACCGTTCAAGTATTACGTAAGCACGAATGGGGCGGGGGGAAGGCATTTATTTGCTTATTGTGGAGGACATGGGGGGTAAGGGAGTATAGACGATGATTACCTAATTTAAGTCATGGGTAGTAACTTACATTTTTACACAAATGGCAACCTTCTGTCCATGCTTGAAAACGAAACGCGTTTCCGGGTATTGAAAGCATAGCAAAGCAAGTTAACATTTGTGCAATTATAAATAGCATTACAATTATAATACAAAGTACAGTCGTGGCCAGATAATTAGGAACAAGATTTTTTTTCTCATACAACTGCCTGCAAACAGGGCTTTGCAAATTTGATAATCATTTAAAAAATATTTGACCATTTTTCTTTATTAATATCAGAACTTATCCATGATTAAATAAGGTATACTGGGACGTATTGCAAAGTTCTAAAAAATACCTAACTTAAAAAATATGGATGACGCCATAGACACTTCAACTTAATTAGGAACAATTTCATAGATTTTGTTCTTAATTAGGTTGAAGTGTTTGTGGGGTCATCCATATTTTTCAAGATAAATATTTTATGGAACTTTGCAATATGTTCCAGTATACCTTATTTAATCATAGATAAGTTCTGATATTAATAAACAAAAATGGTCAATTATATTTGAAATTATTATCAAATTTGCAAAGCCCTGTTTGCAGGCAGTTGTATGGGGAAAAAAATCTTGTTCCTAATTATCTGGCCACGACTGTATATACACTTATTATTGAAAATGTTTATGTAAGCCTGGGGAGTGCTAAGAGCTTTGCTTACTTGCTGACAAGGATGGGGTAAATAATTGTAATAAATCTGCTTACGTAATATTTGAACGGTCCCTAAGCTATTGAAATTAAGATGTAAGTTACCTCTTAACAGTAGAGATGGCCGATCTCTTCAACGCAGACAGATTGTGAGTGAGCGCCGAGACTGCCTTGGTGGCGCTGCCGGTGATCAGCTGACGTTTCGATGGCGGCCTATGGGGTGACAGAACTGTTTGTAGTTAGATGGTCTATTCTGTTCTATACTATGCAAATAAAGTTTAAATAAAGGTTGAACCATGTCAATCAACCATTTAGCCGCCGTAGTTTGATATCCCCTCAAGTGGAGACAACGTGAAAGGACGTTTGTCACCAATTGGAAATTTGAATTTTCTTTTCGGGGTTTATTTTACGGTACATTTCTAACAGACTCCATATGAGGGGATATCACATCAGTCCGGGCTGGACGTAGGCCTCTGTTATTAACTATGCGTTTTTTCGATTATGCGTTACCTATGCAGTTGTGTATAGACGCATCATCATCATCATCATATCAGCCGAAAGACGTCCACTGCTAAACATAGGCCTCCCCCAAAGACTGCCACAACGACCGGTCCTGCGCCACCCGCATCCAGCGGACTCCTGCGACCTTCACCAGGTCATCAGTCCACCTTGTGAGGGGCCTACCCACGCTACGTGTATAGACGCATTAGGAGATAAATGCCCATAATCGCCACACTGAGCAAGCGGATTTGCGATTGCAGTAATGTGTCCACTATGATGACAGGGCTGTCATCAATTTTCTATCAAAAAATGGTCAGTGACACTTCAAACCCTTAGTCGACTCTTAACTCTCTAATGCATACGAAGCCAAATATAGCCACATTGGTTTTGGACTATATTGAATGCTGTTAGGGTTCAAATTCCGCCGTGTGGTGACGGCAGTAAGAATACATTTGTCACCACCCCAACTCCTCCTGCGGGTGTCGTAAGAGTCGACTAAGGGATTGAAGTGTCACTGACCATTTTACAAGATTGATGATGGGCAGCAGCGTCATCATAGTGGACACATTACTGCGATTGCCAATCCGCTTGCCCAGCGTGGCGATTATGGGCATTTACCTCCTAATGCGTCTATACGCATAGTTAATAGGAGAGGCCTACGTCCAGCAGTGGACTAACATAGGCTGATGATGATGATGATGATGATGAGGGTTCAAATTTGAAATGCATTTTTGCCTGTCTTATTCATTAGAAGGTTAAGACACCCGCGGGAAGAGTTGGGGTAGTGACAAATGTATTCTTACTGCCGTCACCACACGGCCAATGAGCGGATAGCAGACAATCAATATATAGTCTGATTTGGTTATTATGATGTAAAAAATATTCTCATTCAAACGCAAGCTCTAATCTGCGTGTTGTAACACTCGTTGACAAATTAATTAAGTTTAAAATGCGTCAAAACCGTAAATATTTGAAGCCACGTCAAATACCAAAGCTATCACCCAGACACTACGTCAACAAAATGTCAAAACTGAAATTAAATTTTACGCACATGCGTGTCGGTCTATATTGCTCTGTGGTCCAAGGCTTATATATCGGTTTGACGTTGAACCTGCAGTGCCAATATGTCAGTGATTGGCGTCCTAAAGGTTAAATCAGTAGAACGTTTACGGGTACTATGGGATTATTCAGTCGCAACAATCAAGTCATTACATTCCCAAATTATTGACGAACTGCGTATACATAATGGAGTATTTCCGAATATCTTGTAGCAGATGCATGTTTGTCTGTTATTCTGGCATAATAGTCTCGTTTGCTTTTATAAAACGGTAAATAAAGTGATACCAAAGCTGTCACCCAGACGCCACGTCAACAAAATGTCAAAACTGAAATTGAATTACACACATGCGTGTAGGTCTATATTGCTAAGCGGTCCAAGGCTTATATATCGGTTTGACGTTGAACCCGCAGTGCCAATATGTCAGTGGTTGGCGTCCAAAAGGTTATATCAGTAGAACATTTACGGGTAGTTCTATGCGATTATTCAGTCGCAACAATCAAGTCATTACATTCCCAAATTATTGACGAACTGCGTATAAATAGTGGAGTCATTTTCGAATATCTTGTAGCAGACGCATGTTTGTCTGTTATTCTGGCATAATAGTCTCGTTTGCTTTTATAAAACGGTAAATAAAGTGGTGATGGTAATGAACAAAAAAAAAACGCGTAACAAAATCGCACAGAAACACAGTTACCTGTTCCTCTCAGCGGTGAGCGCGAGATGAGCCGCGGTGCGGTTGCGTTTCCCGAGCGGCGACGTGGCGAGCGACCGGAACAGTTACCTGTTTCTCTCAGCGGTGAGCGCGAGATGCGCCGCGGTGCGGTTGCGTTTCCCGAGCGGCGACGTGGCGAGCGACCGGAACAGTTACCTGTTTCTCTCAGCTGTGAGCGCGAGATGCGCCGCGGTGCGGTTGCGTTTCCCGAGCGGCGACGTGGCGAGCGACCGGAACAGTTACCTGTTTCTCTCAGCTGTGAGCGCGAGATGCGCCGCGGTGCGGTTGCGTTTCCCGAGCGGCGACGTGGCGAGCGACCGGAACAGTTACCTGTTTCTCTCAGCGGTGAGCGCGAGATGCGCCGCGGTGCGGTTGCGTTTCCCGAGCGGCGACGTGGCGAGCGACCGGAACAGTTACCTGTTTCTCTCAGCGGTGAGCGCGAGATGCGCCGCGGTGCGGTTGCGTTTCCCGAGCGGCGACGTGGCGAGCGACCGGAACAGTTACCTGTTCCTCTCAGCGGTGAGCGCGAGCTGCGCTGCGGTGCGATTGCGTTTCCCGAGCGGCGACGTGGCGAGCGACCGGAACAGTTACCTGTTCCTCTCAGCGGTGAGCGCGAGCTGCGCTGCGGTGCGATTGCGTTTCCCGAGCGGCGACGTGGCGAGCGACCGGAACAGTTACCTGTTCCTCTCAGCGGTGAGCGCGAGCTGCGCTGCGGTGCGATTGCGTTTCCCGAGCGGCGACGTGGCGAGCGACCGGAACAGTTACCTGTTCCTCTCAGCGGTGAGCGCGAGCTGCGCTGCGGTGCGATTGCGTTTCCCGAGCGGCGACGTGGCGAGCGACCGGAACAGTTACCTGTTCCTCTCAGCGGTGAGCGCGAGCTGCGCTGCGGTGCGATTGCGTTTCCCGAGCGGCGACGTGGCGAGCGACCGGAACAGTTACCTGTTCCTCTCAGCGGTGAGCGCGAGCTGCGCTGCGGTGCGATTGCGTTTCCCGAGCGGCGACGTGGCGAGCGACCGGAACAGTTACCTGTTCCTCTCAGCGGTGAGCGCGAGCTGCGCTGCGGTGCGATTGCGTTTCCCGAGCGGCGACGTGGCGAGCGACCGGAACAGTTACCTGTTCCTCTCAGCGGTGAGCGCGAGCTGCGCTGCGGTGCGATTGCGTTTCCCGAGCGGCGACGTGGCGAGCGACCGGAACAGTTACCTGTTCCTCTCAGCGGTGAGCGCGAGCTGCGCTGCGGTGCGATTGCGTTTCCCGAGCGGCGACGTGGCGAGCGACCGGAACAGTTACCTGTTCCTCTCAGCGGTGAGCGCGAGCTGCGCTGCGGTGCGATTGCGTTTCCCGAGCGGCGACGTGGCGAGCGACCGGAACAGTTACCTGTTCCTCTCAGCGGTGAGCGCGAGCTGCGCTGCGGTGCGATTGCGTTTCCCGAGCGGCGACGTGGCGAGCGACCGGAACAGTTACCTGTTCCTCTCAGCGGTGAGCGCGAGCTGCGCTGCGGTGCGATTGCGTTTCCCGAGCGGCGACGTGGCGAGCGACCGGAACAGTTACCTGTTCCTCTCAGCGGTGAGCGCGAGCTGCGCTGCGGTGCGATTGCGTTTCCCGAGCGGCGACGTGGCGAGCGACCGGAATAGCGGGTTGGTCGGCGTCAGCGCCTGCTTGCGTGCCGACAGCTTGTTGTGACGTTCCTGCGTAACAATACTTCTTGATTGGGAACTGTTTGGGCCTTTAAGAAAACTAGCAATGATAGTTTACCATTTTAATACTAGTTAGGGAACATACCCATACTACGTGGCCTGTTTAGGGGGGGAGAAGTCCGTCAAAGTCACCAGGTCACCAGGGAGTGGGGGGGTTTGGTATCTTGTCACGTGACTAGTATATTCCGAGATTATTTCGTAATAATGTAATTTTCTCAAACTTGCTACGGAATGTTGATGTTACTTACTTTAAATTAAACCCGGAAATACTATGTATCCGGTGTCATGTGCTAAGATGATATGTAAAGAGATTTCATGTAGTTATTTCACACCTAGGACTGCAAACAGACTGTCTTTTGTTTTGAAACGTCAAATTGTGACACTAGGTCTTGACATTCAGCCACAGAAAACAAAAATAACCTAAAAACTAATGTCTATACCAACAGGTAAAAGGATACCTCAGATTTAAAAAAAAGTTAGGCGCGAATGTTTTTTTTTTAATGTTGTACGATACTGTACTATTGGTTTATTTACAAATCAAATAGTATGGTTCGGCGAAATCAGTTGGTTTTATTTCATGGCAAGTTTGAGAAAAGCACTATACAAATCTCGGCGAGAAACAGGGTTACAGGCCGCGTATTCCTATCTGGCCGAAGGAACTGAGGCCAGATAGGAATACGCGGCCTGTATATCTACTTGGCCTGTAACCCTTCGTTTCCCGTCCTCTATAGTAATGTACTATTTCAATAGGGACCTTTAACCCTTAAATGCATGAATTTTTCTTTTCGTTCCAAAAACAAAATGTGCATACCTAATAGCGCAAGCACGAAAAAAATAGAAAAAAAAATCTGTGGACATATTTTGGGTGGAATTTGTACTACTAATCAAAATTTCGATACATCATACATTATACATTTTTTGCAAAATAGTGCATGATAAAACATATAAATATTATTTACTTTTATGTGGAAAAGTATATTAAATTCAGTAATTGTAAATCGTTACGGTATGAATTACAAAATTCCAATAAAAAAGAATTTTTTACTTAGTTAAAAACCGCTAAACGCACGCAACGAAAACAAATTTCCGCCATCTTGCTTATAAACACATGTAAGTTTTTGTTAATACAGTTACGCCAACAAATCAGTAATAAGTTTAAAAGTTCATTAAATTTCCTTGCAAAATTAACCTTAAGAACATAATATTCATATCTAGTTTTCAAACACCAACTACGTTTTGGTTATGTAGGATACATCGTACTCGTACACCATGCATTTAAGGGTTAAATGATTTACTTATTTTTTCTTCTTTGTAGTTGCGCGCTCATGTTTGAGGATCGTGACAATTGGCATTAGGCATGATGTTGATGAATGGCTTTTCGAAATGTCAAAACTATTGCCACTATGAAGTTTTATTTGAAATACACAAGTAACGTCACGTTTGTATACTGCCAAAATACATGCTCTTTAAATTCTTCCCTATAGATAGACAACATGCAATGTATTTTTTCTTGCTTTCATCGTAAATAATCTCATCTAAAATAGACTACCACATTTTCATTCCCTATTGGGATTTTTTTTTAAATAATATGACATCCAATATTTATAATTTATATAGTATTAAGTAGTGTGACTACTGGGGAAAAAATAAAAGCATAAATCAAAATATGTAGTTAATAAGTAATTTCATTTGTCTTTTCACAATATGTTCAATATAACTGAACTGTTTTATTCAGAGTGAGGCAAATTCGACTACGCGCTTTATGTGCAATTTAACTACATTACTTACAGCTTTTCTGGACTCCTTCTCATCCTCAATGAGCTGTAATAGTGGAACCCCATCCACAGTGAATGTGTTGCCAGTTTTGGACTCGTACTCTGTTACCACTTCGCGTATTTGGGCCCTCGATTTTTAGGGAGCTGAAAATAAAGAACACAAGTGTTAAATGAACATCTCATTTGTAAACCCTTTTTTAACGTCGCATTTTGTCGATAACCACAAGGACATTGCTGTGCAAGTGTAAACAATATGTATCGAAATAATCCTTATAAATGGGTCAAAATTCTTTTCGTTTCTTATTTTGTGCCCCTAAAAAACGTGACAC
>JALPQI010003014.1:0-96624 GCA_025490895.1 Thaumatotibia leucotreta
CACGACGAGTATAAACAGGTTTTCCCGCGCGGTGCGGGGGGGGGGGGGGGGGTGTAAACGCAACGCAAAAAAGCGTTTTGGTTATTTTTATGCTAACTATTGTCTATATAATGAAGTACATTTGGTATACACATTGTATTTTTATTTGGTTAGATAAAGCGAATGGTCTGCTAGAGTAGCAAACCCGTATTTTGGTTTTACTCTACTAGACAAAACGGGGTTATATGTAACAAAAAATATGTATTTATAATAGCAAATCATTGTTGAGTTAAATCTAAACAATTTTATGTTATGCATAATAACATCGTCTTTGTTAGAAACTAGGACTTGGTTTTTGTTGCATATTGTCCAATGCTTACTCTTAAATTAGACCAAGCGGTTTATTTACATGTGAACACTTGAATTTGTTTACTGTTTTAATGTAAGACGTATACAAGCATTTATTTACGAATAGCCCAACTTAGAATAACATTATCCGTTTTGGTTTTTAATACGCAAACTGTTTGTTAATAGAAAATTAACTTTAGTAACGCCATACCGAATTATGGTTAATGATGAAATAGCCAAAGTAGTTTAGTTAAATATTTTTTTCAGTGAAAGTGAATTTAGTTTCATGATATTCTCTCGAGAATGTATAAACTAGTGTGTATTAAATTGTGAGTATTTTAGTAAAAACTGCCCCCCACCTCATCATTTGCCATAACGGCGCTTAGATATTTAGGTTGTATTGGTACAAAGGTACAGGTCAATTCGTCAGTCCGCATGGTAAGCGACGAAGTGAGAAGTTTTTTAACGAAAACGTTTTTGATTATACGAATACATTTGATACGAAATAAGTGACATATTTTGATTGAGAATTAATAAGTGAACCTTAATAACATTTTTGCTTCGAGCAAATAATTGAATAAAGATTATAATTATTATGACATCAACAAAAAAATGGTCTGAGAAGTATCCACTTTTATAAGGTCAATTTTCGCCATAGTATTACTAGTAAATAATCAATAACTATTTGTCTGTGGATGGACTTTGATAAAACTATCTCACCCTCTTGTATTACCAAGCAACTTATGGATTAATATGACATGTGTTACATCTTTCGTGCGATCTAAACTTATGAGTACCTAAAACCTAGGTCCCTTAATTGGAAATTGTAATTAGAAAACAGTAGAAGTCAATCTCTGGCCCAAAACAATAACGTTGTTTAGTATTACTAAGGAATTAATTTCAAATGAGACTTGTAGAAAACGTACTTAAAGCTACAAAACGAAAGCAAAAATGAAAAAACGGGAAACGAAACACAAAATGATTCCAATTTCATTAATATAATTCCAGTATATAAAAATATCATGAACAGAATTAAAAAAAATATGATTAAACCTAGGCACCCAAACAAGCGAAGGATTATTTGATGTCAACTACATTCATGGTACCTATAAACCCTTTGTGCTTTGAAATAACTGCGTCACATTGAAAACTGTAAACGAGCACGTCTGTGCTTCAAAAAGCAAATTAACAGACCGCCTCCTCAAGTCTACTCAAAGGAGTCATTATAGACTTGAGCTCTGAATTAATGAGTTGAGATTAATTCTTAACGCAAGGTCAAAATTCGCGAATTAAATTCCTTCCAGAACAATAGGAACTTTTTTAATAAATGCCGCAAGCGACAGGTGGCGACTGGGTCTCCTGATTTATTGACTTTGCCAAATTCACTAGGGAAAATATTATAATTTTGTTCCATATTAATGCAAGTTTCAAAGTGTGTCACTTGCTACAGTTGCTACCTGCATCTGTGAGGGAAGACTTTATTGGATACTTGAATTTTTACAATAGAAACCATTTTATTATTGCTCTCAGGAAGCAACGTACCGACTTTATGTATTTTAAATAGGGTGTAAATTAGCAATACTCAAAAAATTTAAAGACGAATCAATACAAAAATGCAAGTTTCCTTTTTTGGTACCAGATTCCTAAACATTTTTGGTAACAAAAAAATATTTTTGGACATTTTGGGAAATGTGATGAATCTTGCTCAGCATCATTGACTCTACCAGCGTATCAATTTTTATCAATATCGAAGGTGAGATCCAAATATACAAACTATTTGAGACAGAGCATGTCTCAAATAGTTTTGATGTAAAATAATTGATGAATTTGAACATTTTCAAATATCTTTAAAACACAAAACTCTCGTGAGGCTCATTCATAATATAAATTATAACTATTTCACGCGGGCTATTCACGTTTTAAGTCGAAAAATGCTCGACATGTCAATCGCGGATAGGTCTAGCCGGCGCGTTATTTAAAGCGCGCGCGCGGTGATAATGATGCGAATGAGGGTAGTTTCTCGCCTACCCCGCCAGTGCCGCCGCCACCCGCGCCGAGTTCTCGATCGAACAGGGCCACGGCCCACAGTCTTCGTCGCGAAGCCATGGCGATTGGCTCTTGAAGAAGCTCCTCACGTATCCCTTTACGACCGAGACAAACATTTTCTAAAATCTTATGAAAAATGTATGTAGATCGTTTTAAATTATCTTCGTATTCTTGTAAAAAATAATTAAAAAAAATCGAATTGCCTTTTATCATTAAAAAAATCGCATGCACGAAAGTGACGTTCAGGATCTATACGTAAATGCAAGATCTTGCAAATTAGTATGGACATGCATAAAAACATTAATAGTTAAAACACATTATTTATGAAAAAACTTCCTATTATAAGCGATCTTATATTTTTAGGGTTCCGTACCACAAGAATAAAAAAAACGGAGCACTCATAGGATCACTGGCGTGTCCATCTGTCCGTCTGTTACAACCGATTTACTCCGACACTACTACTGGGCAGATTGAGTTGAATTTTCGCACACCTATCCATCCACCTATCCATCGTTGGTGACCCAACGATGGATGTCAAACGTAAATAAATGAGTTTTAAATGTGAAAGCTACTTTTAGACGGTAAATTAGAAAATAAAAATCAAAATTTTCACTTCATGATTTCGAGAAGATAAAAATGTATTATCAATGCTAATAATAATATGATGAATGGATTAAAGCGACGATTTTTTGGAGTCGACGTGTAATAACCAGTAGTATTTGCAATATTACTTTTACTGACTGGGAAAAACGAAGAATCTGTAAATTACATTACATTAAACATATTCACACAAGAAAAAAAAACGATATTTACTACACATTGAGTTTTCCACAGTAATTCAACAATAGATTTAAAGATGTTAACGGAATTAACGGGTTTTAATAGGCAAACAAGAAAATATTTGTGGTTAAATACCTAAAAAGCTTATGCTAGAAAGTACTACGTCGTGCACAAGCAGAATTAGCAGTAATCTCGCACCAAGCTTTAGTGATGATGTGAAGCTTCCGAAGATAGACATAGCAAAGTTTACCGAAAACTATCAAGATTGGACGTCCTTCTACAATGTGTTTTCTTCATTCATCCACGAATAAGCAAAACTTAAGAAGAGTTCAAAAGAGCAACATTCATAATAGCAAGGCCAAAGCAATTCGAGAGATATTAGGTATGGACACCTATGGAGTGCCTAACAAAGATGAAAATACAAGATATTATTAACCCAGTTCCTTGGATACGCTAATTAAAATACGATGAAATATATACCTAACGAATTAGACGAAATATGTTACCAATTCTTCAAAACATATGACTATCTTTCTTGGTTTCATTTTATGCGCAAAGACCGATTATGCATATCCGTGCAAATATTTATGACGAGCTCCGACCGAACCTACAATTTTGTGCACTTATTATTTACGGGCATATTGTTTACACAAAATCACCTAATTTTATTCTAATTTGTGCTAAATAAAAACGTTTAACTCTTTAAGAGTAAGTATCACTCAATAAATAGAATGTTATTACCGCAAATATACGAAATTACGAACTTACATGTGCACCTACTCCCACCAAAATACATCGCCATCTTCAACGCTGTCTTGCGACTGACTGATGCGGCCGCCCTAAGGTATTTGCTAATTTTACGTGTCGGCTAGTGTCTGCAGATTCGATCGGTATAGGTTTGAGCTCGAAAATACAATTTACTTGGTGACAGGATTTTTGCAAAGTAATTTGCAGGATTATATCAAACCGGTCGGAAAGGGGTATGGAGCGCAACATGTCCAGCATTTTTCGACTAAAAACGTGAGTAACCCGCGTGAAATATAATTTTAGTATATTTTCGAATATCTTTTATTTACCATGAGCAAACCCTTTTCAGCTTCCTCATTCCTTATAGGCCAATGTCGGAAGTCAGACACTGGACACTAAGTATAATTAAATAGTGGTATGAGGTATTATGCCAGATTAGGTGCCAAAAATTTTTATATACGACCTTAATTTCAAGACAATAAAGTGTAAATTTATTTTTCGCCTCTTGCATATTTTCAATTGTATTAAAGATTTTATAGGCTAGCTTAAAAAATTTTTGCCCCCTAAATCTACCTTCTTTTGTCCTCCTGCCATCTGCGGTAGGGTAGCCACTCATTCAGGGGTACTTACTTATTTCTTATCAGTTTTTTACATTGCCTTATGCAAACCGTAATCAAAGTCTTATCAAATAGTGTAAATAAAATATTGGCAAGATCATTATTTTTTATGATGTTTTCATCGTATCTATCACAGCAACTAGAAACAAGATTAAGTGTTATTAGCACTAGAATTTCGTTGGAAATTGCTAAAGTATTTAATAATACTGTGTAATGTTATATTTACACTTTGTCTGTCTACCGGTGGCAGAAGAAAAAGGCAGCAAATTTAGAAAATTGCGGGTTATCAACTCTGCTTTTACATGATTCTAAATTATTAGTGTTTAATATGGAGTACAGCTGTCACCTTTAGGCGGAACACCTGGATACCCAGCTTGGACCCTTCCATCCGGTCCAGAGACTCGCTTTCCGAATTGTCGACGATCCCAAACTCACAGACGGTATTGAACCCTTACGCCTAAGGAATAAGGATGCATTATGTGTATTCTAACAGGCATGTTCAAGACAACGTGAAGAGCTGCTCGACACGATGGCAACGTACAATTTTCAAGTTTCATCGAACATTTCCTGAATAGTTGCTATTCCGTTTGGCAAGGGGAGTATTATTTGGAGATTGAAGCAAAGAGTTCTCTTATAATGTAGTTCTGGTGCTGGTCAACATTTTCATAGATAAATTTAAGCAGAGGGCATTCAAGAGTTGTCCGAAAAGGCCGAGATGCTGGTTACAAAATGTGTATGACGTTTTTGCTGTAATTCCTGATAGAGTTGTTGATGTGTTACTAACCGATCTTAATGAGATGCATCCCAGAATAAAGTTCACTTTTAAGAGAGAGGTGGATGGGACACTTCGTTTTCTTGATGGGTTATTAATGCTAGGTCAGAATGATCGTCTGTCACAAAAAGTCTATAGAAAAGCTACCTGCTAACTGGCTTATAGCATTATCTCGCAAACTTCAGCTTCAACTACATCATAATTATGAGATCGATATCAAGCGTTTTTCAACGTAATTAAGGACTGTTCATTTTACTAAGCGGACATGAAAAACCTCACGTAAATATTTTTTTCTTTTATCATATTTTATTTTTATTTGTGAAATAATATTTAACTAAAAATAGACAAATAATAAGTAATGTTTCAATTAATATATTAATTATCGGCAACTACATTTTTAGACTACTGTTTGGCCACGAAACTTAAGTTCTGCAAACTACTTTTTGACATTTTACGACTAGTTTCGAACTGTACACGTTTGAATTTTTTCAATGATTTAGTTTTTCGTCTATCGTTTCTTAAGTGTACCTTCACAATAGGCCATTACCGCTATATAGGATGAAGATGAAGACAATTTTATGGATGTCGTCTTTTTAAACAAATTCTAGGATTATTTAATTAAATAGCTCTAATGTCTAACCCTTATGATGTACCCTTGCCAAATTAGACCAAAATAACCGGTGAGAGATACTATGTCTTCGATAGACTTAAAAAAACCGATTTTGGATGCAATATTTTCTATAAATATCCCAGCTAACTTGGCCCTGTTGTGAAATAGGAAGCAGTTAAAAGACCATATAATCAAATTGCCTGCCAAGCAAGGGCGTTCTTCCCGAAATTGTTTTTTTGTATGATTTTCTATACAGACACATACTCTTCTACGACAGGATGACAGTATTAGGACTGCGGTAATGTCATTACTATCATATTTTAGGTACCTTTTGTGGGCCACCAAAATGCAAAAATTCCATACTTTTTTAGTGAAACGACGTAAAGTTCAATAGCCAATTTTAAGGTATGCAACTAAGATTTCTGTGTTTAGACTTCGGTGAATCTTCAAGCATAAGTATGACACTCTCTAAATTGTTTAATGATTTAGTATAACGTCGACTTAAAATGTCCTAGATATTTGCAATCTTTCACAGTGAATATTTTTCTGCACACCATTGTGCAGAATCAATTTACGATTATCAAATAGAATATGTCTTATCAGATATAGTAATGGATACTTGAAAAGCAAACATATATCAATTGAAAAAGATGGCTTTGCTAATTTCATGGCTGTAAACTGTTCATCGATCGATTTTAAAACCGATGTATAATAGACGTTTAAGTGTGTCCTCTTAGTAAAATGAACAGTCCTTATATTCTTAAAGAACAGTCGTGTCGCTTTCATGATTAGATACTTCAGCTGTTGGCGGTTTCATTCAGTCAGCAGTCAAATCTTCGAACTACAGACGATGATTTCACTGATGAATGATGACTAAATACTCATAAATGAACCCACCAACTGCTGCAGTGTTTAATAATGTAAGTGATATGATTGTTTTGTCGTCGTCACTATCACAAAAAATGCCGTTTTATTACAATGACTTATGCATTTATTTATCGTTTGGTTCAAAAAGAAGCGGCGAACCTGTATAATGAGCAAAAATTATTGAAATACGCCGACATTATAATTGTAAATTGTAGTAACTCTGTATTTGATCCGGCGCATACTGTCTTAAATATCACTTACAATAGAAATTTAAAAACAATTTCCGACGAAAAATGTCTCAAGTACACATACAACACAAAAAAATTAATAAAATCCAACGTAAATAGTAGTATGTTAAACTTAAGACAAAAAACCGATCTTCAACTCCGAAGTAAGTTGTGGTAAGTGATAACATACCACAGTATTCACCGGTATTATTAAAAAATTGTCAGCATCCATACTAATAAATTCACAACTGATTTCTGAGTGAACTCTAACAGATTGCTAACTTTGCTTAGTGGTTTTAAATCATTTTTATTTCTGAACCGTCTTTTATTTCATCTCAGACTACATTTTGTTTAACTCCAACGGCCGTTTCGAAAATTAATTTTGGTCTCGCAGTTACTTTGAGTTTGTTTCCGATGTAGTGTCTTACTTTTATCGAATAAAATGTATCGTTTATCCATTTTTGTTTCATCTAGTTGTTAGTTTTTGATAAAAAAATTATCGCTCTTGAAAAACCTCTGCCCCACCGCGTATAAGATCGTAACTGGCAATTACGCTGCGCGAGCGCGGGTGGCCGCCCCGTATTAAGTATCATAAGTACACTTACTACAGTATACGATGGTGCTTTTTTAAGTTACGATAGTTTTCGGGTGTCAAAAACCTATTTGTAATAGGTTTTTTTAATTTTTTCTTCGTGGAACGGAAACATTGCTAAAAGATATAATGTTTTATGAAATAAAAAGAAAAACCCAAATTTCAAGTTACGACAACTTACGTAGGGGCCGTCGGTTTATAGGTTACGGTGACAGGTTATGTGTTTCCTCTATTTTTCTCCGAATCGAATCAGTTGATCTGACCAAACCTCTCAAAAGCTAGTGAAAATCGAGTTCTGTTGGGACCCGGTGGTACTACCTAAAAAAATATCCGCCTTAGTTAACAAATTGATAGTGCCTAAAGCTGCAGTAGATGTAAACAATTGATCTCAAAACTTTTTTTGTAGTGTAAGAACTGCTACGTTGCGAGACTTGGACCTTTTTAGATGTAATGTTTTTGATGGAATGTTTAATAACCAGTTGGACAAATGTGCGTCATTGTTCGCAATAATATGGACATGACTCCAAAGTTGATTGAAAAATTTATCAATTAATCATTTTCAGAAAATTACTTATTTGGCACCGGTAACTACGAAAACCTTTGTAAATAGTCACCTTAATGTTTCGAAATTCATTTACAAGAAATTCTTCGTTTAATTCTTTATTCAATCAATTTTTGAGTTATGTCCATATTACTGCTAACAATGACGCACATTTGTCCGATCTCTGTTAATAACAAATAATTGTACAGTTAAAATTATGATCTGTTTTTAATCCAAGATATGTTACTTTACGATTTGAAGCTGTGTAACAGGATGAAACAGTTAAAGCATGGATTTCTTCTGGTTTCCAAGTTAGACAACATCATGGCTAATTTTATTTTGTTGACTGCTTTACGGAATAATACACGAGTCCGAGAACAATAATAGTCTCGTATTATAACTAACTCCATAGCCTTTCCTGAAGTAAGATTTCGGTGGCTTCCTCGGTGACGTTTAGTAATTATTAATCTGAATAAAATAGTTAAAAAAAGTTTTAAGTTAAACGGTTTTTATTGCACCAAAAACTAGAAAATAAAAATTAGTTGTAACTAACCGTAGATGCTACTTTCTGTAGATTAGTCACGTGAAACTATTATCACTGTAGTCTTGCCAAGTCGGATGCTGAAAGCCACGTTTAGCCTCTATGTTAGTGCATTAAGCGTTAATCGGAAACTTTTACCAAACTGAAATAAAAACGTGGGGCGGACGCAATTGTGATTAAGTCACTATAGTTATTTAGGAACACACATAGAAATAGTGCAATAAGTTTCGTTCTGGCCTTGATAAAAGTTATTTACCTCTGTAGAAGTGTAGAAACAGATGGATGTATAATTGCAAAATTAAAGCTACAATTACATATTTTGAACTTGTATGTTTCTTTATAATAACGCCCCACGTTTTTATTTTAGTTTGGTAAAACTTTCCGATTAGGTAACGCTTAATCCACTGACATAGAAACTAAACGTGGCTTTCAGCATCCGACTTGGCAAGACTACAGTGATAATAGTTTCACGTGACTAATCTACAGAAAGTAGCATCTACGGTTAGTTACAACTAATTTTTATTTTCTAGTTTTTGGTGCAATAAAAACCGTTTAACTTAAAATTTTTGTAACTATTTTATTTTAAAGTTTTTAGTGCAATTGTTAAGCTAATTTCCGATACTATACCTACTTATTCTAGATCAAAGATGTTGTTTGTAATATGCAATACAATTATGCATGCTAGCGTTTAATTCTCGCGCTTTAATCACGACACATATGTAAACGTAATTGGACATTATTTTATGTGTAACGAGAGGGGGATCCCTGCTGAATTTTAAAAATCCGACTCTAAAAAAATGTCAGCTTGAATGCTCGAACTCGAAGTGTCCCAAATGGACGTGTTATTCATACAATACCTTAGATAACAGAGATCTGACAATAAGGAATATATCCATCAATTTGGTTTATTGAGAAAATCAAGTTAAAATTTTTATATTGTACACATTATAAAAGTCGAATTTTGAGAATATAAAATATAAACTCATACTTTCAGTCGACCAACAGGAGGACCGCAGGTCTGACGGAAAGTCTGACGCGAACCGAGGGCCCAAAGGGTCAATCCGTGTAGTCTATTAACCGGAGGGCCATAGGCTCGACGGCACTATGGCACGCACTACGTGAACCGGAGGGACTCACGCTCTCTGTCTATCAACTGGAGGACCGCAGGTCCGAGTGCACGTCCTACGCAAACCACCCGCGCTGTCAGTCTATCAACCGCAGGACCGCAGGCCCGACGGCTTGCCCTACGCGACCCACTCACGCTGTCACTCTATCAGGTGGAGGGCCGCAGGCCCGACGGCTCACCCTACGCGACCCACTCACGCTGTCACTCTATCAGCCGGAGTGCCGCAGCGCAGGCCCGACGGCTCACCCTACGCGACCCACTCACGCTGTCACTCTATCAGGTGGAGGGCCGCAGGCCCGACGGCTTACCCTACGCGACCCACTCACGCTGTCACTCTATCAGCCGGAGTGCCGCAGCGCAGGCCCGACGGCTCACCCTACGCGACCCACTCACGCTGTCACTCTATCAGCTGGAGGGCCGCAGGCCCGACGGCTCGCTCTACGCTAACCACTCACGCTGTCAGTCTATCAGCCGGAAGGCCGCATTCCCGACGGCTCGCCCTACGCGATCCACTCACGCTGTCACTCTATCAGCTGGAGGGCCGCAGGCCCGACGGCTCACCCTACGCGACCCACTCACGCTGTCACTCTATCAGCTGGAGGGCCGCAGGCCCGACTGCTCACCCTACGCGACCCACTCACGCTGTCACTCTGTCGGCTGGAGGGCCGCAGGACCGACTGCTCACCCTACGCGACCCACTCACGCTGTCACTCTATCAGCTGGAGGGCCGCAGGACCGACTGCTCACCCTACGCGACCCACTCACGCTGTCACTCTATCAGGTGGAGGGCCGCAGGCCCGACGGCTCACCCTACGCGACCCACTCACGCTGTCACTCTATCAGGTGGAGGGCCGCAGGCCCGACTGCTCACCCTACGCGACCCACTCACGCTGTCATTCTATCAGGTGGAGGGCCGCAGGCCTGACGGCTCACCCTACGCGACCCACTCACGCTGTCACACTATCAGCTGGAGGGCCGCAGGCCCGACGGCTCACCCTACGCGACCCACTCACGCTGTCACTCTATCAGCTGGAGGGCCGCAGGCTCGACGGCTCGCCCTACGCGATCCACTCACGCTGTCTCTCCATCAGCTGGAGGGTCGTAGGCCCGACGGCTCGCTCTACGCTAACCACTCACGCTGTCGGTCTATCAGCCGGAGTGCCGCAGCGCAGGCCCGACGGCTCACCCTATGCGACCCACTCACGCTGTCACTCTATCAGCTGGAGGGCCGCAGGCCCGACGGCTGGCTCTACGCTAACCACTCACGATGTCAGTCTATCAGCCGGAAGGCCGCAGGCCCGACGGCTCGTCCTACACGATCCACTCACGCTGTCACTCTATCAGCCGGAGTGCCGCAGCGCAGGCCCGACGGCTCACCCTATGCGACCCACTCACGCTGTCACTCTATTAGCTGGAGGGCCGCAGGCCCGACGGCTTGCTCTACGCTAACCACTCACGCTGTCAGTCTATCAGCCGGAAGGCCGCATTCCCGACGGCTCGCCCTACGCGATCCACTCACGCTGTCACTCTATCAGCTGGAGGGCCGCAGGCCCGACGGCCCACCCTACGCGACCCACTCACGCTGTCATTCTATCAGCTGGAGGGCCGCAGGTCCGACGGCTCACCCTACGCTATCCACTCACGCTATCACTCTATCAGCCGGAGGGCCGCAGGCCCTACGCGAACTACTCACGCTGTTAGTCTATCAGCCGGACCCAACAGCTCGCTCTACGCGAACCACTCACGCTGTTAGTATATTCAATATATATGTTTTTACCCATCTTGTGGCAACCTTTGGGGGAGGCCTATATTCACCAGTGAATATCTTTCGGCTGATATGATGATGATGATGATAATGAAATCCGTATGTTTCTGCCAAGTATCTAAAGCAGTACTTCAAAATCTACTTATCGCTAAACCTAGCGGTTGTGGCAGGCAGTAGCACTGGAGTATCAGATTTGAGGAGTTGGGCGTTAGTATTAAATTCGAAGATTACTTAATGTCTAAAGAACTTCTTTAAAATCAAGATATCGATAAAAGATAAACCTTGCAGTTATTGTAGGCAGTACTGCAGCATCAGGAGTGAGGAGTTGGAAGTGAAGATCAGGCTGTTAGTGTTTGATTATGCCAAACATGCTATACTTTCATTTTCACGTGTCTAACACTCTCGGTTAAGGTAAGCAGTACGTCTGCAGCATCAGGCTTTGAAGATACAGGGATACAAATATTATAATATTGCATTGTCATGGGGACTTGATAAGAGTCTCAAATTTTATTGATTTCGGTGCAGTGGAAGTGGTCGAAAAATCGATCACAAGATTTGAAGCATCGACGACAGTTGATACGCGGTGAAGTTAATAAAAACCGTTTAATAATAAAACAAAAAATTTCTTCTTCCGCAAGCTCTTGATTATAATTATACTGAAGTAAATTAATGACAAACGAATAAGCGTCCTCCGTTGCCTAGTTGATAGTGATCCTGCTTACGAAGGATTCGAATCCCGGCGAGGACATTCATTGTGTATTTATTTATCACAAATATTTGTTCCTGACGACTGTCTAGCGTCTATGTATTAAAGTATCTGTATTGTATATGTTTATCGTGAGCATTCCGAAAGATTTTAATGCTGAATTCCCGAGCATATTTAGAGTATTTAATGTTATATAAAATTTCCTGGATTCGGCTTGGTTCCAGAGATAATTAACCTTTTTTCAAAATAAGTTTTTCGACGTTACTCATCATAAAACTTCTTTTTGATTACAATGCTACCACAACGTGTTCTAATATGAGTATTGCCACACCTTTTGCCTGACAATCAAAAAATAAGAATAGACTTGACAAAAAAACCTGTCCCAAAAAATCCATTTAAAAATAATTTTAAAAAATAAAATTTCCTGGATTCGGCTTGGTTCCAGAGATAATTAACCTTTTTTCAAAATAAGTTTTTCGACGTAACTCATCATAAAACTTCTTTTTGATTACAATGCTACCACAATGTGTTCTAATACGAGTATTGCCACACCTTTTGCCTGACAATCAAAAATAAGAATAGACTTGACGAAAAAACCTGTCCCAAAAAATCCATTTAGGAGCCGGTTTTATGTTCTGTGCGCTGCAAGCCTCGCTGTTTACGCCAATCACAAAATATTTCGGAATGCACACTCTGTTCTTTAGTTTTGCCTTCATCAACTTTATAGGCGGTGTCATGTGTTTTGTAACGCTCCCAGAAACTAAGGGAAAAACTTACGCGCAGATTGAAAGAGAATTGGAAGGCGTACGAAAATAATGACACATTGATTTTTGAAGTTCACGAGACAGTGCGATTTCGATTAGGTTTGGCAATAATGCTATACGTCAAAGGTTAGAATCATATTGGTTACATAAATAAAATAAATAATGATTAAGGTTTAAGAAAGTTTTATACTATTCAACCTGTTTTATTACCATCGAAACATCCTTATATTTCGTAACGGTTACATACATTTTTATGCTATAATACTGCGTAAATTGCGTAATACTGATTTCAAACACCCTAACAGATATGTACATTTCAGCTTTTTTGTTGTGATATAAAATATTGGAAATGTTAAAAAGTATTCAAAACATCTAAAAAAACGAAACTTTTTTTGTGGAATTTGACATTAGATCTCAATATTTTTTGTTTGTTTTGATGTCTAGAATGAATAGTTAAAATCTTTTGCAATGCTCGCGAGCGCCGTGTATACTGCCGTCCTTTGTCTAAAACCTATCTAACCCACAAATTGTAGTTTTGAGTTATGAGCAAAAAACTTAAAAGTAAATATTTCTAGAAAATCTTAAGATTTATTCCGAACTTCTGTTATAAAAAAATGAAAACTAAATTCAGGCTTACATTGTATGTGCACCATTTTAAAAACGAATGTAATATTTATGAGAAATTACCGTTTTTGTGTTTTAGTGTTGCAAAGAATTACAAAAATGCAAGCGATTTTACCTTTAAAACCCCGTTAAGTATACCTTTGCCGTTTTATAGCGTTGCATAATTACCAGTTCATATCTAAATAACGGCTAAGTACTTAACGTGTTTATAGTATTGTTTTTATACTTTGCAGAATACGCAATGCATAGCTTAATAACGACTAAGTCACTTTAAGAGTTTATAGTACTTTATGTGTAGGATTACTAGTTAAAAAAAGAATGATATAAACACGCTACTGGACTTTAGCTGTTTTTTAACTATGAAATAACTGTGAAAATCATAGCTAGTTGTATGAATTCCTAAGCATAAAACACGTTACATGACAGATCATTTCCGATAACTAGGTTATAATCTTGTAATGTTATCCAAATGGTTTATTTACTGTTATAGCAAGTCCTCGTTAACCTACACTTTACAAGTAACAATTAAAGGGATTTAATACCTATTTAAAATAAATGAAACAAGACTGTGTATGATAAATCTTTTTAATTCAAATGCGAAATAAAACGAAAAATCAGCTTAAACTTTTTTTATAATTAGAAAACAAAAAACAAAATTACTTCTAGTTCATAAGAATAAACAAAAATATTTTTTGTGAAAACTTATTTAGTCTTATTAAGTAACATCAGAATTATCGAATTAGTAGATTGCATACCGAGGACAGTAAAGTTATGTTAATTACAGACCTTGGCCGGAAAAAGTATAAAATCACTTGTTTGTCTACCTTAACTTCACTTTCGCCCACTTACTTTACAGAAGGGCTAGTATAAATGTAAGCTTATTGTAACATTCACTTTACTGTAGTTAACGTATCGACGGGTCAAATTATGACTGTCGTTTACATAGACCGTACGTCTACTATCATATTTTCACCCTTCGATATGTTGACTATAAAGTAAAGTAACTGTCAAATACAACAGATTTAAATGTATACTAGCCCTTCTGGCTTAGATATGTATCTACCTACTAGTCATTACCCGTAACAAAACAATTTATAAAACTTATTTATTATTTCTTCCTTAATTAACAAACGAGATCAATTATAAAACTTCAATACTTAATTATTATCATCTTGAAATCGTCTACCATGCCCGTCATTGCCTATTATATGTTATGGATGATGGAAAGTAGGATATTTCTTACGTCTACGGAGTTACTCTAGTTCTATTTTTTTGCATTATAATATATTTTAACGCTGCATTGAAGGTTGTCTTTCTTCATTTTGATTACAGCAGGAGTCTATCATACATTGGATTCTCGAGCTTATTAAATGCCTGAAATTAAAGACAATAATAAATATTTGCCTATAAAATAAAGCGTGATGGCAAAAAGTGACGTTTTAAGAATAAGTTTAGGAAGTAGTCTGATTAAGTTGTAAAGGCAGCGGGCTTTTCTATAGCCTCATACGGTAAGTGAAAGTCACGGTGTTCACCCTTACCTCTGCCGAAACCTTTATAATATTACATGTAGTTCAACTTACATGGGTTGCTTTGTTTGTATTGCGGCGTTTTACGAGTATTACAGGATTTCCTTTAATACCTAACATATTTCTATAGATATAAACGCGCGTGACAGAGTGACTGTACTAGAAATTCTATTGTAGATAATTTTGTCGTATATATAATTAACAAACCAACATAATAATATGTATTCTATTAGGTAACAGTCAGGTACAACAATACCTTCAGCGAAAAACTACAACAAAGGGTGTAGCAGGGTAGCCTTCGAAAAAATGCCCCCAGAGGTTTTGGTTTGAAACTCAAACGATGACTTTTAAAGAGGTAACACCATGCAACCGTAACTGTGAAACTGTTTTATTTTTTTTTCCTAAACTATGTTAGTGACGGTTTCTATATTTTGCACTATCGGCCTAAAGGTATTATTAAAAAAGACAGCCGTCTAGGACTTCATACAAATACAAATAGTTTATTGTTTGAATGTGAGTAGGTAATAAATATATTCATAAAAAAAAATCAACCTGTATAACAAGTTTGGCTAGAGGTACAATTAACCATTTCTTTTTTATATGTGTCTACATCTTATCTAGATAATTTGCAACTTTCATGTGCCTAATTAGTCTAGGTGCGTCAATGCGAGAATTTTTTTTTAATACTATGGTGCCTACTACGGCCTCACAATATTATGACGAAAGACTTTCGTCTTCATTATTAAATATTACACAAAATGGTAGTATCAACAAGTACTGATGAGTTTAATTTATAATTATTTAGCCAACCACCTTTTCAAATTGAAATTCCTTGTCGCTGGCGGTATTTTTTACTTATAATATTGTAAAACCGTAGTAGGCACCATAGTATTTCAAAAAAATGTTTCGCTATGATCCACCTAGACTAGGCACATGAAACTTGCATATTATCTAGATACGATGTAGACACATATAAAAAAAATGGTGATTGTACCTACCTCTAGTCAAACTTGTTATACACTACAGGTATAACAAGTTTGACTAGAAAATTAAAGTTTTTTTTTTACTGTTTTTTTAATGTGTATGAAGTCCAAGAAGGCTGTCTTTTTTTGATAATAACTTTAGGCCATAGTATTATATTTGCAAAATTTGGAAACCATCACTAACATAGTTTCGGAGAAAAAAATAAAACAGTTTTTCAGTTATTGGGGTTTTCGCTGGTTAGTGGGAGTAAGAGGGGGTCCAAAATTTGTGCATGGTGTTGCCGCTTTAAAAGTCATTGTTTGACTATAGTTTCAAACCAAACCCTCTGGGGGCACTTTTTCCAAGGCTATCCTGCTACACCCTTTAAATGAAAAAGTTGAACATCTAACTAAAATATTAAAGCTCATCAAAAATGTATTTATGTTTGGTTGACAACAATAAACATTATATTGTCAGTAAATATTATATGTATAGTCTTAAATAATATGCAGAATAACTACTGTACACATAACTTTCATATATTACACACTTACCGTCGCGTTCCAGACATTTTGCGGTGATAAACATGCAGCCGTCACTGATAACTATTCGACTACGGAACTCACTCCCTGTTGAATTAAGACGTGCCGAATCGATTGCATCCTTCAAAACATTACTTAAAAAACACTATCTGTCACTTTCTTCTTTCACTTCACTTCACTTCATCAGCCTATCTCGGTCCACTGCTGGACGTAGGTCTCTCCTATTAACTATACTATGCGTATAGACGCATTAGGAGGTAAATGCCCATAATCGCCACGCTGGGCAAACGGATTGGCGATCGCAGTAATGTGTCCACTATGATGACGCTGCTGCCCATCATCAATCTTGTATCAAAGTATGGTCAGTGACACTTTAATCCCTTAGTCGACTCTTACGACACCCGCGGGAAGAGTTGGGGTGGTGACAAATGTATTCTTACTGCCGTCACCACACGGTCACTTCCTTAGTTTTGAATTATTTATTTATTTTATTTATTTTCTCCTTTCATTCCAATTGACTTAAACTAATTATTTCTCATAGTTTCACTATGTGATGTATCTGTATTTTTATAAAATTTATATGTATTTCTATGTGTATCTACATATATATGTATATATATATATTTATGTATTTGTATTTTGTGTTTATTTTTACATTCCATACAACCGCTGAACAGCGCCGCACAGTGAACTGCCGGCCACGGCGGTCAGATCTGACGGGGTTTTGCACTTTGCGGGGTATTAGCGTAGTATTGTTGATTAGCGTGTTTTTAGTCTTGTAACATTGTATTTTTTTCTCTAGTTTTCATCCGTTTAAACTAAGTCACTAGGTTTTAGTGTTGTATTTGTAGCCAAAATCGTAATTAAGTTCTTATTAATAAAAGGTTAAGGGACTTTAGCCATGTTTAAGCGTAGAAGCTGTTTTTTAATGTAGTATCAGACAATAAAAGTGCGTAACAAAAAAATAATAATAAAAGGGTAAAAGGACTTAAGGTGGATTCGACCCTATCCCTGCCGCTTATCTGCTAAAAGATGGCGCTACAATTGCACAAACACCATATTTTCGTCATTTTCTGCTAAACCGAAGATCAGAGTTAACATGTTTTGAGATACGCGCAAGGAGCAAAAAATCTAATGTACAAATTGATAGCAACCTGCACAAAATACTGTTCTTCTAAATCGCAATAATGCAAAAACTAGAAAATTATGTAATTTTACCCTGTAACGCACACTACTACACCTCCCGTCAGTACCCAATGTCAGTTGTACAATCATTACTCATCAATAAACTAGATGGCGCCAGTTAAAAGAACAGCTTTTCTAAATGGTCTAAGTTCTAACTAGAGGGCGCCAATTAGGAAATGACTTTATATTGTATTGTATGTTTGTGAAGCAAAACCAACTGTTGGTTTGGTATTAAAATCCCTACTTTTAACTGTACAGATATAACAACAGCTGTAGTAAAGAAGTTATTCCCGTACTCTTCGGGTAATACCTATCCGTCGCCGTTATGTACAACTCTTTAGAGTATTATATTTTTTGGTACAGCTACTTACTGGTAAATAAAAAAGTTATCAAAGAAAGTTACTTATGTCCCAAAACACTAGTATTTACCGCAGCGGGTCTCTATTCGCTAGGAACAATGTGGCAATATAATTACGAGTATAGATTGACCTAAGAAATTCATAGTATTATACTTGATCAACGGCACTAGCACATATCGTGCATGACAGGAACCTTGTCGCGGCTACCCGTCCCTTTTTGATTACATTGATTCAAAAGAGATGAGAAGTTGCGAGCAGGTCACAAATTGCTGCCAATATTGTTGTACAAGATGTGCTAGGGCCTCAAGTATAATAAGTAATAAAATGTGTAGGTATTTTGGATAGTTCTATGGAGTTAGAAGATTGAAGAAATATATTCATTAGACACGTAGTAGTAGACCAAATTGAATGATCTGATGGACATTTGCCGACTTGCTTTATTACCAACTACGATACTGATGATGTACTAGTGGTTTATCGGATATTTAGATTTTAGACCTTGTTCGAGTAACATTTATATTACTAAATGTTAGCCTACATACCTACTATGTTAGTCTCCAACTAACATTTTACATTACATAATATGTAAGGATAGTGTTATCCTGTCTAAGTTTACCTACATTTTCGCCTACCATCCCATAAGATGCTAATTAGATTGTCCGATATCAATTAAAAGTAGGTTAGGTACGAGTACTTACTTAAATACAAACGCAACGAAGATTTTCCAGACACAGGCGAACAGCTGGACGCTCAATTTTCGGATGCTTTATACCATATAAACAAGGTGCTGTATTTCCGTTGTCAGAGAGGTTTCAGGAGTATTAGGATGCAGTGTAGTTAGACCCCCTAGAGTTTAGTTCATGTTTCAGAAGTACCTACTACCTAGGCATGTTACAGTAGCTAATACCTACTATTTTACGCGGTTTCAACATTTTTCATCACATTTGCTTTCTAAGCGCGCCATTGCTTGTGCATATTGCAGTGGGAGTAATAGAAAAGTGAAATTCCTTAGGGAATACCAATATTTCGTCTCATAACATATTCTTTGTCTGCAAGTGTTATAAAAAACATTGTATGCATCACAATCGGTAAGAGGCATACCTACTAACTCGAGTCATCAAAAGCCCTCCGCCTACGGCGTCGGGCTTCTAACACTCTCGTTAGTGATACTGTACTTACCTCCCTAGATGCACAATGTACTATTATCGACCGCTCTGAAACATTTAAAAACCTTCTAGAGGGACTCTGTATTCCAACCTCACGGGAATGTAGGTATTTGTTTCTTGGCCACCTATTTAGTATAGCCGACGGCAATGGTCAAATGGTTGATAGTGGCTGTTTTCCTAGCTGTAGATGTTTGTCTGATAGCATTGCAACAGAATGTATTATTATAAATTGTTGAAGGTAGGTAGGTAGGTACTTCTTGAACCTAGTATCTACAAAACGTACTAGAGAGGGAAAGGATACTTTCAGGCACTGTGTGCTTACCATAAGCTGCCGCTGCGTTTTTAACGCGGACTTACTTTCCATCCCGCCCGTAATCGCGTCTTGGGGCGAGCCACCCGTATAGAAAGCACCTATGTAAGTCCGCGTTAATAACGCAGGGGCAGCTCCTGGTACGGTTACTGGTTCCACAGGAGGCGAGTAAGGGATGATTTGTCGACTTTTTTCTCGCTCACTAAACAAAGAGTAGATATAGATCCTATGTCAGTAAAATTAACAAATATACCTATACATATATATCAATATGTAGATGATCGTTGGCTGTTCACACTGCCGCTTCCTCAGTGAGGGTTTTTAATATTTTTTTCTGACACTGGGGCGGTGATATGGCGTAAGGACCAACAAACTGTCAAAATAAATACGCGAATTGAATTTTCTATATATTTTGTGGTTTATTTATTCTTAAAACCATTACATAAGGAATAATGTTTTCTAAAATAAATAAACGTTTCCGAGTCAATTCCCATGAAATGCCTTTAGTACTTACCGTTTGGTATTCGGATTTGATAGCTGGCTGCCAAATGGGAAATAATATATAGTTTCCCGTCTGGTAGGATGAAATGGGACTAACTTTCCCATCTCGTATCTGGATTTGGTACAAACCTGGTTACAAACCGGTAATGACCCGGTAAGTCCCGATTTAAAGCCAGTTACCTATTGGGATTTTAATCCCATTTCGAAGCTGGTTTGGTAGCCAATCTACTAAAGGATGAAATGAACAAAGTTCTAGTAATTTTGTTTAGTGTCAGTCATTTTGAGTTCCTGTTTTAGGGCCCAATCTTCAGTGCGGCGACCGTTTTCTAGTCGTCATACGTTTATGAAATTAATAAACTCCAAATGTAACGATCCAAATGTAATTATAACGATAATGGCGAGACATTTCGAAATTATACTTCAAATAGTCTGGTCCCGCCATTATAACGTTATAATGGCGGAACCAGGTCCTGAATTCTGTCCATATTCTGTCGATTCATATTGCATCATTTAGTACTTACTGAATTTGTACTATTTGGTACCTGTTGTAAAAAAAATTGTACTTCTTTCATTCCAAAATTATATTTGAAATAGTCCGTTCCGCCAGATGAAGCAGACTATTTGAAATATAATTTTAAAATGGAAGAGGTACTAATTTTTTTACAAGAGGTATCAATACCAAATAGTACTAATTCAGTACTAAATAATGCAATATGAATCGACAGAATATGGACAGAATTCAGGACCTGGTCCCACCATTATAACGTTTGAAGTATAATTTTGAAATGGAAGAGGTATTATTTTTTTACAACAGGTACCAAAAAGTACAAATTCAGTACTAAATAAATATTGCAATATGAATCGATCGAATTCAGGATTTGGTTCCGCCATTATAACGTTATAATGGCGGGACCAGACTGATTGAATATAACTTTGAAATAGAAGAGGTACAATTTTTTTTACAACAGGTACTAAATAGTACAAATTCAGTACTAAATAATGCAATATGAATCGATCGAATTCAGGATCCGGTCCCGCCATTATAACGGTTACCTCCAAATACAATTAGAATTTCGATATTTCATGTTCAGTGCCTATGAATCTGACAGCTGTTTGGACCACACGCCTATATAGCGTTGCCTGCAAAAGATCGAAAACCCTAACTTACTGGCCAACGATACAGTAAATATAATAAACAGTAGCCGTACCATGACTTTACAAGTATCGGTAACATTAGGTTTTATTAAATACGTTGAGCAGGCCATCGCGCTCGCTCCTATTTGTAAGCGCGAGCACGATAGAATGCACGTATCGAGTAAAACCTTACGTAATTACGTATCCTTTACTTTCCAGCTCATGGCACGGCTACAGTACCTACCTACTCTTCTGTACTCTTCTGCTGAGAACTAATATTCGCTAAATTTAAATATTGGTGGCCTAAATATATGCATAGCTAAAACATAGGTTTCAATCTGTTGAGTATCGAAAGTTCATCGCCTCGTCTGTTCTTATATCAACGTCTGTGCTATGTACAAATTGTTTTATATCCATGTAGGAATACTTCAGTAAATAGATGACGAATAGTACCTAATACCAAAGTTTGGGGCTACTATTAACGATGTAATCGAGAGAATGGGTTGCCGAATGGTTGACACATACATATTATAGTTTTTATATACATAATATATTCTTGCTCTATATTCTATACTCTGTTTGGTTAGATATTTAAAAAAAGGTAAACAATCTTGCAGTATCTTTTTATTGAAACTACAAGTAGAAAATAAGTTTTACCAAATATACGTAATATAACAAAGGAATACAGTGATTTACATTGTTTTGATTCATTAAGTACCTAGTTTGGATTTTTAAATGCATTTTTCAATAAAAAGATAGTGCAAGATTTTTTACCTTTTTAAAATACCTAACCAAACAGAGTACAAGTGAGACAATTTTTACATTTTGTTTACAAGTGTGATGTTTGCGCCGGTAACCAATTACAATTATGATCTCGTTTATACACTTTTCGACCCAGCGAATATTCGATCCGGTAGCAGTCGAGCCAACGTATATTTGTGACCGAGATTATGGGATGACAATCTCGGTCACAAATATACGTCGATTGTCCAGTCGAAACATTAATTTTGATTTTAGGATACATTATTTCTACGATTTTCGATACAGCGAATATTCGATCCATAAAAGCCACTCAATAGCTTTTGGTAACTGTGGTTACCAGCTGTCACTCTTATTTTACATAGGAATAAAAGTAGCAGTTGAGCCAACGGACTTTAAGATACTCCTATAGTGCGTACGTATCTCAGTTCCGATTCAATAGTGACATACGAGGTTACTAAGAGTGGTGACAGTTTTCATAAGAACTCTACCTGAACTTCACTCCACAGAATGTGATATTTTTCTGCGCGAGTGCAAGACTGAATTTTCATAGTAGAGGAGAGTGGGGTACAATGCTGCCGTGCAATTCCTAAACCACAGTAACTGACAAAAGTCGATTTTGAGATAATAGCAAAAAACAGTTTTAAAATAATATATTTTCCAAGATTTGATAGTTATTGAGATATTTTTTTGACCAAAATGAAGCATTTAAATCATACAATATGATAAATAAAAAAATACGTGCTTCTGCATTTTCTAAAATTAAATATGTGGTTTTTTCGAAATTCTGTGTTTGTACTGCGCTTTTAAAAACAGGGAAAAATATAAGAATTACTAATTAAGACACAGTAAAATGACCACTTACTGCACAAATTTTGCGTGCTTTTTAGAGATAGGCGGCATTTTACAGATTAAACTGCAGTAAAAGGGACTAGTGTACTGTAATTTAACTAGTATTTTGATTGAATTTTCGTGCTACGAACTTCATTCACAGCAGTAAAATATAGTTTTTTTTAATAAAGTAATTAAAATACAACAAAAAATTGTAACAGCATTACATGATTTTATTATTAAGAAATTCAAACACGCTTATCAAGTTTCATGCCAATGTGAGACACAGAAGGATGTAAAAAAATGATTTAAAAGTTACTTGGAAAACGCAGTTTATTTAGGGATTTGTCGTCAATAATACAAAAATTAGACAAAAATTAAGGTTTATTACCACATTTTCTTAAGAAATGAAATAACACTCAACTTAAGGTACCAGTATCGGTTGTAATCATAGTAAATGGCACATTATATTTAGCCTTACATTGATTTCAATGAGTAAGCTCACGACTGATTATGGCGTAGCACTTCTACGATTAATTTTAATAAATATAATTTCTTACGTATTCGTGTCAGTTATAAATCAAAAAGTCTTTAGAATACTGTATATTATAATTCAAAACCGTATAAAATAATAAATTGTCATCAATTATGATCTGTGACTACAATAGTACTCCGCTCCTGTAGTATATTTATGTATGACACGTTATAGGTTTTGTTATGTTTTTTTGGAGAAAACTAGGAAACAAATTTGGTTCGTTAAAGCACCCTGTTAATAAGATAAATAAATTAAACCTCTTTAGTCATAATTCTAGAACCGCCGGCCGGTTTGTGGAGGCCTAAGTATAATAAGGCCATGACAGACAGTGTTAAACAAACATCTTGACAGGATATTACTGATGGGATGATTATTTAGAAAATAAATTATAATGTTCTTTTTTGTTCGGTAAATGTTTTTTTTATTTCTAGTGAAAGTTAATTGTTTTGATGTTAAATTAAAGTCCCTTAAATATTCGTGACTAATTTAATAACACCGTATATATATTATGTAGCAATTCATTAAAGAAATGATTAAGAATTTACTTTCATATTTTATGTTTAGCTTTGAATTTAAACTAACATAAAGAAATTTGTTAAATGCATCTGGAATTACCGTATAAGAAACTTAAACCAAAAAGTATGTAGCAATCTTATCGAATCCCAAAACAGGTAAATACAAATTTGTAAATACTCGATTATTGACCGGTATTGGCGGTATTCGTATAATTCATATGTATAATCTACTTCATACGTTACGGCGAGGTACCGCAATGAAGAACAAATGTAACAATATTATGACATAACGATGATATTTGTTGGCAAGGCATTGCTTAATAAAATGATACCGCCGCCTAGGAACCATAACTCGCATAGCAAAATTAAATGTGTACAAACTAAAGAGAAGGTTATTTTTTTGTATTTTAAGAACCTGATAATTAGGTAATAATCAGTGATCGTTTTTTTGGATTCCCCCGGCGGGTCTCTATAGTAATTTGAAAAATAAACTTTAATTATATTGCCATATTTCTGTTTCATAAAATATGCTCTGGTGTGTATAATACAATAGTGTTAAATATTTTTTTATTGTCACACCCATATTTCTTTATACGCGAAATCCCGCTAAAAACCGATCTCTGGTAATAATACCTTTATGTGTTTAACTATATAAGTTTTTACTCGTTTATCAACAGACGACACCTTGGTTGTTTTAAATTGTAAATAGGTCAAGAATTATTTTACTACCTTAAACAGGATGTTCTAACGATATCATTATAAGCTATCTTCAAGGAAGCTCCGAGTTGGAACTACTCGTAACTCGAATTTGCCACTTAAAATAAACGTCTAAATGCAGTTAAAATAGTCAAATAACATAAAAATACTGTCTAAACTGCAGCCCCTTGGGGTGCTACTATCCTTTAGCTAGTATTATTGCTATTGTAAGTAATGCAACATACAGCATAATGTGTACATTAATGAACTTGTTACTGCAGTTTAGATGGCAATACGATACTTATTTGAACAGTAGTGTACCACTTTAAATATCGTTATTTTTACTCCTACTGCGTCTTAATTAGTAATTATGCTTATTAATCTATGAAACTGGAAACGCAGTACAACACTTTTAGCATAAAAATTGTATACTGTGTTTTAATTAGTTTCTTTATAAACGAGATACTATGAGTTTACAGGCTAAAATTCATGAAAATCTACACCTGTACTGCGTTTTAGTCAGTATCAGCCCAAAAACCGTAGCCGTAGACCATTTTACTGCGCTTTATATTGCATTGTGCAGGAAAAACTAGTCACTTACTGCTTTTGGGGATTCGAGTTTCCATGTTCCAGTTTTCCAAATTAAAAACCGATCGATTGGGATTATGCGTTTTGATTTGCTGATTATAGATCACCAATAAACCAAAAATCGGAAAATTGGCAGTTACTGTGGTTTAGGAATTGCACGGCAGAATGGATCCCTTTTTTTTACAAATGTTGTAGTGGTGTTATTTTTATTTGTAATTTTCTACATACCTTATTGTCCCACCTATTCCTTAGAGGACACATTTTCCAGCACAAGTATATAATTTACATGTAGCTTTAAAATCATTTTCATTATAAAAAAGTGAACTAAAGTTACCTCTTCAATCAAAAATCACAGAACAGTTCCTAGTTTGAGGTAAAAAAACCAAGAACAAGACTTTTCAGGTATAATTGAAAGTATCTTCCGTTATTTAGTTACTCCAATATTAGTATCACACAGATGAGCAAATTCGTAAAAAAAGAATACCGGATTATTAAAGCGATAAATAAAGCTAATGCAAAATTACCACAGTGCACCTTTATTCACTGTACCCCACTCTCCCCTATTTTTCTGCACAGTCTGGTTGGTACTGTATGCAGATATTTTCTCGCATAATGCATTCGCATAATATAGTTTGATGTTGGTGTTGAAATGTAGACCTCTTTAACTCTTGTCGGTTTCGATCGCCGACACTCATGTAGAAAATGCTCACTTTCATCACTTGTATTCAGTAACAATATTTATTCGGCAAAACACAGCTCATAATAATGTCGAAAATTAAATAGTATATAAACATTGTACTTCATTAAAAATATATGAATGTTTCTTGTCACCAAGTTCAATACCATTTTCTTGAAACGTGTTCCGTTACATTTTCATTAGGTTCTTTCCGCTGAAGTATCTTCCCAATCTTCAACTGTATTTCAATATTCAACTGAAAAAATATGATTGTATAAATATAAGTATGGTTGCGAGATTAACAAGCCAAAGAAAAAGGCAAGTGTCATGATTTGGCAAGTAACGATTAAGTTAGCGTTTACTCGATACGTAAAGTAGGCGCTCGGCGCTTGATTCATGATGTACTGGAGCATCATGTGAGCGTGATAAAATGCTTTATGTATAGAGTAAACTCTAACGCTGAACAAAGTGTGCCCCGCCTGGAAAATGCCAGTGTTATGACCAGCCAGGTCAACAGATTTGACCCAGTGTGACTTTTTTTGTGGGGTGAGGTGAAACGGCGAGTATACGTTGAAGAGGCCCAAGTCCAATAATAAGAGCATTTTGATGAACTTAAAAGTGAAAACTTGTGATGGGAAATATCGAAGGAAACATTCATGTAAATTAATTAATAAGCATGAGAAATGGACTCCATTAATTAGGTATGTTTTTTTGATTCCAATCATTGTACATAATAGTAGTTTATGCAACTGTACGTAATGCCTGATTACGTATAGTTGCATACACTACTTTATCTACACACATATCATAAGTGCTCTAAGATGCGTTCAGAAACAGAGCCTTCTCATACTTGGCTCTCGACTTTTGCGGCAACAGGTTGTTAGTTGCTGTCATAGCTGCATTGAGTATGTCCGGCGGAGTGCTCATGTCGTTATCCGAGTCACTGCCACTCATTATCAAATAATTATCAGTATTATCACAAAGTATTTACAACTTTTCACAATTTTTCACTTGTAAGGCAATAAACAAAAGGCAGGAATGGCACCGATTTGAATTTCTGTATTTTTTTTAAATCATAGACAATCGAATGATGTCCCTATTCTTGTGTCACTCGATATGAAAATATCGTCCGATTGTTACTAAAAAATATACTGAATTAACTTATTGTGTTGATGACTGGCTGAATATTTATAGATACCAGAATAGGCACCCCACTTGAATCTGACAGCTGTTCCAAATTTAAAACTCATAACCTCCGGAAAAATCGTATATAATGTTAACTTTATGTATGTGCCAAGTTCTGATGGTGGGTAATGCTGGTCATTGTCTATTGTTTCTGGACGCATTTTAGAGCACTTAACGATATTTGTGTAGATAAAGTTGATTTAAAATTTTGAAATACGCCTCAATAAAGAAAGTTTCTGTGCTACTTTGTAATTTTATCACGTTTCCCAGACATAATTTAAAACATTCGACAAATTTGTCAGCCTCCGTAGCCTAGTTGGTAGTAACCCTGCCTACGAAGCTGGAGGTTCCGGGTTCGAATCCCGGCGAGGGCATTATTTGTGTATTTATTTATCACAAATATTTGTTCCTTGGTCATGGTTGTCTATGTATTTAAGTATCTATATGTATCTATCTATTATATATATCGTCGCCTAGTACCCACATCACAAGCCTTAATTGAGCTTACCTTGGGACTAGGTTGATTTGTGTAAGATGTCCCAAGATATTTATTTATTTATTATTTATTTATTTATAACACACAGAAAAATTCTTTATTTTGACGGGCCTAAGCTCGTGCAAGTAAGACGGAGGATTTGGGATCTAGTAAGATATTTTTGCCAAGTCATAATGATAAGTTGATACTCGATGCACATTACCGCCGCCGCTTTTCCAACCCGCCATGCCGCGTGCGATGACGTTTTAAATAAATAGTTGCCAGTTCGTGTGTTTTGCTAGTTATGCACATTGATAATGCGCAATGCGTCCCAATTTCCTGTTAGGTTTGCGGATAAGTTAAAACATTGTTCATTAATCCGTCGAGGCAAACAGTCGTGTTATTACCTATTACTTTGCAATTTAAAATCGTACGAATTAAATATTGACCTCGATTCTCACGATCTGTGTCACACGTGATCGGGCAGTGCAAATAAAAATGGACTCATAGTGTTTCCATCGAGTTAACAATGGGTGACAACAGCCCATTTTCCAGAAGTTCGAAGATGCAACGTAGCCCTCCCTCCACTCCAGTACCTTCAACCGCCAGAAATCAAGATGACCTAACGACAAGTGCTAGAGTGCAGAGCAACCTCGACGCTGTATCTACGCCGGAAATTCAGAACTGGATGAGTGCCATTGAGCAGTGTCTGAATGAAATATGTTGCATTTCGACCGAGGGTAAATTGAACTCTGACCAAAAATTAAAAATCCACAATCTCTGCCGTAAAGTAGCCCATGGTACTGGAAACTTAGCGGTTAATTATCAGGCACTTAAACAGAAAGCATTGCTACAACAACGTGACCTCCATTCTCTTGAAGAAAAGCTAGACCTATCTGAATCCATCCGAGCCCTCAAACTAACGGTCGAGACTTCAACCAGACCTGCTACCGATGCGCCGCCTTCCTTCGCCGACATGGTAAAAACGAATAATAATAGTCAGATCCGTCCTAGCAATTTGAGCTCAGTGGCAATCTACCCTAAAGATAATTCCAAATCGAGCGAAGATACGAAGAGCTTAGTACAAACGCTGATTAATCCCGGACAATTGAAACTCCACGTCAGAGCACTACGTAAAGTAAGAAATGGTGGAGTTATCATTAGCACCGACTCCAAGGATGATATCGAAAAACTGAAACGGACTTTCAAGACCACTTCCCCGGACCTCACCGTCAATGAACCCTTTAAGCGCAGGAACAGAGTTGTAATAGTGGGCGTACCGGCAGCTCTACGAGAACAAGATGTTTATAATTGCTTGTATGACCAAAATCTTGCCGACAAGCTCACAGACTTAACTAGGGACAACATCTTAACTAGTATTAAACTAAGCCATAAGTCTGGTAAGAAAGATGCGGATACCTGTAACTACGTCATAGAAGTACCAGCCCTAATCCGCAAAGCTCTCATTACTCAGGGCCGAGTTTTCATTAATTGGTCATCTTGTCCTGTGAAAGACTTCACTATTGTCACTAGATGCTTCAAATGTCAGCAATATGGCCACGCCGCCAAGACTTGTAAGCAACCAGAACAAACATGTGCACATTGTTGTAGTATAGGACATTCGGACAAGGCGTGCCCTCTCAAAGGAGAACGTCCCAGCTGCGCAACATGTAAGCTCTATAAGAAGCCCAACGACCACAAGACAGGAGATCCAGAGTGTCCAGCAAGGAAAATGGCCGAGCGTCGATACATTTTCTCAGTCGACTATGAGGGGGCCTAAATTTTTAGCTAAGATCATATTATTTAGCCTATTATTATCTAGAAAAATATACTAAATTTCTAACATAACATAATCAATAACCCACTAACCTAAACACCTGTCGCTATGTAAGCAAATAATTACGTGCTACTATTCGACCTACTTTACTTTGCCCGTGTGCATTGTCGTTGACGTTGCAATATTTGTAATGTCGAATCTAAAATAAACTGCATAATATGTAAATTGAATATACCTAAATATTTTGTAGGTATCACCTGTTACAAGTGATAATCGAATTTAATATTTGTCTTTTCTGTGTATGATTTTATTTTGTTAATTTGCTCTCATAATTAGTTTATAATATCTTTGCCTGAGATACAGGATCTTCCTAGTTCAGGCGCGTCACAACTATAATTCCTAATATATAATAATGTTAGCACTTTGTCATACTAGCTATAAGGAAATTAATCAATAATTTTTTTTTTTTTTTTTTATTGGTATTTCAGTTTTTTTGTACCTACTAACAAAAAATGCTAGTATTCTGTAACTTGGACTACTATTACGTATGTTGATTTTTTGTACTGGTGAAAAAGTAACCCATGTATATATATACACATATATATATATGTGGTCATATGTATATGTGGTCTGTCAAAAAAGTACCTACTACTGGAAAATAAACCTTGAAAATAAAATTCATATTTCAATTACATTGGTGACAGACGTCCTTTCAGGACGCCTACACAGATCAGGGGATAAGGTTTAAATTTATCAACATTATTTATTTCTCATTTCTAATACCTACCCTCCATACTTAACTTTAGTGGGTATACCTGCTTAGCCAATTTTGCTATTTGATATTGTCGCTTATTGGAAAGGATGTCGATTAATTTAACCATACCGATAACTCTTTTCACAAAATAATTATTGCCGAGTGATTTAAAAATGCCACGAAGAAAAAAAACCTGTGACGAAATGGAGCTGTGGAAAAATATTATCCTGAATTACATGCCAAATTATACAATTATGTCACAGGGTGGATACGGCATACAAAAACTAAATCTGACATTTGTCTGTGCCTATGTGTGCGTACGGGTATGTTTGTACAAGCGCAACTCGCACAATCACGCAACAGGGCTGCCTCAGATATGGCAGATTAACTATACCAGTAATTGGAGTTCGAGGCCAACGAAACTACGACAGATGCGTTATTGTCAAATCTGTCAAAGTCTCTTATGTCATTGTCAAATAAAGTTTTCAGGTTTCCACAACCTTTTTGTTATTTAATTAATTTATTTAAAATAATTCCTAATAAAAACATTATATACCTCTGTAATGTTTTTACGCGTTTCTGATTAATATGGCTGTCACAACTACGATTTTCTTAAAAACACGTAAATACCTAAAAACTTTTCTTTTCTCTTAACTAACATTGATATGACAACATTTTCTTGTAAAGAACTTAAAATTACCAGTGAACACAAACGACAGCGTGCCATATTTATTAAGACAGTACATATGTATAACATTTCACCCAGTATATTTCATTTGGAACTTAATTTTTTGATGATGGGGTGTATAGCAAAGCTAAACATGGCTGAACCAAGTTATTATATACCTCTGTAATGTTTTTACGCATTTCTGTTTAATATGGCTGTCACAACTAGGATTTTCTTAAAAACACGTATTACCTAAAAACTTTTCTTTTCTCTTAACTAACATTGATATGACAACATTTTCTTGTAAAGAACTTAAAATTACCAGTGAACACAAACGACAGCGTGCCATATTTATTAAGACAGTATTTAAATATAACATTTCACCCAGTATATTTCATTTGGAATTTAATTTTTTGATGATGGGGTGTATAGCGAAGCTAAACATGGCTGAACCAAGTGGGTCACCTTGTTAACAACCTACGGAAGAAAACAAAACGTTAGATCTCTATGATAATTTAAATCATAAAGTTAGAATCCGCGCTAGCGCTTAATAGAGAAAGGAAGCGTGTGAAAGGGAAGCCACCAGTCATATGACTATTACACGAGTGCAAAAGAGATAGGAAACAATCCCAAAAGCGTACCCACTTTTGAAGTGGCATATCAGCCGTATCAGCCTTCTCGACGGAGACTGTTATTTAAAAGTGATTTTATATTTAATTCTAGTAAGAAGTAAATTTGCACAAATAATTAAACCGATATGGTATCGTGTAGTGTAAAGAATTGCCCTGTTACCCACCGAAGAAATGACGGCAGACACTCGTTTCACAAGTAAATATGATTTGCCGGTTGATTGTTTTCAAACGATATTTTGTCGATTTAGTAGCATAAATCGTGTAAGTTATCACTTTCTAGCATTCATTATTATTTATCCTATCACTGTGCGCTAATAATTTATCACAATAGTTAATATTAAAGGATATTTTGTGTAAAAATATAAATTGTCACGCTACGCTAGAGCTTGACTAAATGTTGAACTACCAATATCGATATTCGTTCGATAAACATACCTAATCAGTCTATTACATTACAATGCCGTCAGAGTCCCAGATTTTAAATACGAATGTGTATTTAACAAACTTGAAGGACCTTACTATGTTTTTTGAGATTTTTTTGATAATATACGATTTTTATTATTTCTGTTAAGTTTAAGGGATACGCCAGATAATAAGTTCACACACGTTTGCAATTTGTAATTCGACACACTCAATTCACATTGTACTATAAAAGTTATAGCAAAAACGAAGATAAAAAATACCATGTTGTCGATAAAACAGTCGGATATCGATAGACAATTGCTCTATTGTAATAGGCAACCCTACGGCTGTCCCAAATCAAAACCTAGCAAGGGACATTTTTTGTCAAAATACGTTTTTTTAATGTATCTGCCCCAAATGCTGAGCTGCGTCTAATGCAAAAACACCTGCATTTCTATCTCAATTAGAATCAAAGTTACGAGACCCACCAAACCTAGCAAGGGCATTTCTTACATGCCACCAACATATTCAAAATCCTAGTAAGTAACATTTTCAAGTCCAAAAACCTGGCAACTGCGTGCTATACTAGGTTTTTGAGTTTGTAAATGGAACACACTTGGTTTTTGAATATGGAAATTGTCCCTTACTAGGTTTTTGATTTTAATAATTGCCGAAGAGTCGTACAAGGAATTCAAATATAACAATAAATAAAACCTTTCAAGTCAGTAATGAGTGAAGTTTGCGTTCTAATGGTCGCCGCTCCCGCGCTCCCTGCCCGCGGTTTTTGTCACCGCCCCGCGGGTGTTGTAAGAGTCGACTGAGGAATTTAATTGATATTGACCATTTATTTATCGACGATCGATGACGGGCAGCAGCGTCATCAAAGTGGCCAAAATATTAATGATTTTAACTAAAAGTGTATGTGAACTCAAGCCTTAAGGTTTTAAGTTGGTGACGAGACCAAGATTGTGTTCTAAAAGTGCGCGATTATGGAATTATGCAATTATTTAGGCTTTGTTTACAATTATTTTAGTTTCTACTGACGATTGGTATAGGGCGCTTTGGTTGTTAACCGGCAAAGAACCGACCAAAAAATTTTAATATTTGATAATAAACAAAATTGGATCTTCGATAATTCATAACGTCACTATCATTACGATCGTGCATTATTTGTCGGTATTGTCCGTTGTCTCTCTATGAAAGAACCCTGGACAAATTATCAGAAGCTTCAAATTACGACGAAGGTATTGATAAAAGAAATCAAATAATGTCAATACTTGTTTGTTGCTATTATATTGTATTTGTCATTTCTTTCTATTTCTTTCCACAACTCGACATCAAACGTGCCTATTTTGCGTGGTCCCGACGCTGGTCCAGTAGTTTTTGGGGACTTCACATACACACTGGAATTTCTTCGCGGGTGTCTGCAGGTTTCCTCACGATGTTTTCCTTCACCGTAAAGACTTGTGAATATCAAAAATAAATGATATTTCGTACAACAGTTTTTGAAAAACTTATTGCTGATTGAATGTTTATTGCCGTTTTTTTTATTTTCGCTGGTAAGCCGATAGTCGCGTGTGTAGTACTGTTTATACACGTGATATTCGAATGGTATGCACAATTATTGCACATGCATACACTCGTAGCAGAAGATGATACAAAAATTTTCTCCTATCAGGATCGAAAGAGCTCGCGATTCTGAGTGGAAATCATATTAAAAGATACAAAAACAAAAAACAAGTGCGAGACAACTTTAAATAAAATGACTCGTTATGGCAATGACCCTACTGGGGGAGGCCTATGTCCAGTAGTGGACATTTATCGGCTTAGAATGATGTTTTTGGGAAGTTTCAATGTGTAGTAAATCGTTAGCAAGTACTTTGCAGCGAAGCTCTGCGGGAAAGGACTGGTAGTCAGTAATTTCAAAATCATTGAAATCCCCTAGATTGCAATTAAATAGGGTGCTTTGCAGTCATTTTATAAGTCGTCTTATTTGAAATTACCATAAAACACACCGTTATTTTTATCATAATAAAGATTCATTCCGAAATTACCCGAGCAGAGTTTCTGTCGTTTGAAATTACCCCAACGCACTATAGTACAATTTTACCTTTACCTTATTAAAATGGTAATCCTAATTCCGGATTTCAAAGTAAGCATTTGCTTGATTTTATATTTGACATTTTAAGAGTTTACTGCTTACAAGCTGTAAAATTTACCATTTTTGTACCACTTGCTGGGTTTCAGTTATCTAATTGACATAACATTTCTATTATTTTTTTGTAATCAGTTATTAGTAAGGCACATAAAAGTTCTAAAAAGATACCTATATTAAGTTTCAATAGTTTGTCTTATAAAGCAAGTTATACTTTTTTATAAAAGACAAAGTCTTGTGAGATAAAGGTCTCTGCTACAATTTTTTTTAACAAAATGTTTATGTGCCTCTCCTGTAAAATTTCGCTAAATACACTTACTAGGCTTTGATCTGGGACAGCCGCCTATTCCTGACCACACATAGACAAATTTACGCACACACTTGCGTTTCGTTTTTGGTTACGCTTTTAATCGTTGTCGATCATTCTTTGTCATCTTAGTTCTGTGATTTAAATGGAGAACTATAGCACTACTAAAGAAATTTGTAGGTCAAAGGAATTTTACGAATACGAAATGTGAACATAAAGCACGCTACAATGTATTATTCTGCAATTTTCTAAACATATGCAGAAATAGGGTTTTAATTTATGTGTAGTTAAATTGCTGTACCAAATGTTATTAACACCTGAGGTGATACCAGTGCAATACCAACTTTGCTACTAATAATTGCGGATAATTCCGTTTTTATTAAAATATCTTATATTTAGGTGAAAATAAGTAAAAAATATTGTTTCTATAAATTAACGAATTAAAATTACTAATAAATAAGATATGTCAACGTCTGTTTTTAGAAAATAAGGATTTACTATTGTATGAACATTTCATTGTTGTGGCAATATTTTCGTAGATTCTTTGGCCTCGAACTCCAATTAGTGGTTTAGTTGGTACTTAAGTAACAAATGAATATATACTGTTACGTTCGTGGGGTGGGTTTTCTATAGAAAATGTATAAATAAGCCACTAATTAAAACTGACACTTTAATTACTAATTAAAGGAACAAACACCAAACTAAAACAGTAATCACACACTTAACACTTCAAACTGGTACACTTTTACACTCTCAAACTCGCCGATAGAATCGCAGTCTTAGCTCTTGATGTTATCTCTTCGCTGTCTCACTTGAAACTACTCCTCGGCCGGGTCATGCTGTGTATTTATACCAGCCACTCAAATCTACAAAGTACGAGAAGATTCGACTCTAGAAAGTTCCCGAGTTAGGTGCGCGAACATTCTAGAGTATCGCTGTCTCTTTCTACAGGTTTCTCTTTCACACCCGTCCAGAATGTTCTCTCTATAGCTGTCTCATTCACATCCTTCCAGAACATTCTCTCATGCTGTCTTTATCTAATAGTGCTTTCTCTTTCACTCCTATGGGAAATCTAGCTATATACCGATTTGTACTTGAGAGGCCCAAAAGGGGTCCTGAAAACGCCTGAAAACGGGTTTTCAGGTTATTGCGCCATCGGATAGAGGGTATCCTGAAACGGCCTGAAAACATGTTTCAGGCGCCTGAAAACGACGGTATCTGGGGTGAATATTTGATTTTGTAATATGTGAAAGAGGACCTTCTGAAACGGCCTGAAAACGCATTTCAGCCTGCTGAAAACGCTTCTAACGTGTCTAAAATCATATTTGTAGTTTTTAACATGCCATCGGCGTAACAATACTTTAACCTGTACAATACACATTTAGTAATTTCTAAGTTAGTATATAAATAAAATACTCACTTTCACCACAGAATAAGTAATTATAGCACATCTCCAATTCTAACGGAACAGAACACCGCAACCCAAGGAAACTATTGTTTTTCTCACGTCCAAGAAATATCACTTTTTTAACACCATTTTATCATTGTTACACGTGTCATCTACATAATAGTTACATATTGTGATAAACATTTTCATGTTAGTTTTAACATCTGCTTCGATAATATTGATGATGATTTTAACCAGCTTCGAGTTCCCTCGCACTTCCTCCAACTTCATCATCAGGCCTATCTTGTGGTATTTGACCCAACTGCTAATCCTAAAAAGCCAACATAGCATATCATTATCTGAAACCAACTCCGAGTTCCCGCGAACTTCCTTCAAGTTCATCACCAGACCCATCTTGTGGTATTTGACCCAACTGCTAATCCTCAAAAGCCAACACAACATATCATTATCCTTAACCAACTCCAAGTTCCCTCGCACTTACTCCAAATTCATCATCAGGCCTATTTTGTGATATTTGACACATGCTCACCAAGAGGATCCTAAAAAGCCAACAGAACATATCACTATCTCAAACCAACTCCGAGTTCCCTCGCACTTACTCCAAGTTCATCATCAGGCCTATCTTGTGGTATTTGACCTAACTGCTCATCCTATAAAGTCATCGTAGGATATCATTGTCTCAAACCTATTCCGAGTTCCCTCAAACTTCGTCCAATTTCATCATCAGGCCTATCCTATGACACGGAACCCAACTGCATACCAAGATAATACTAAAAAGCCAACATAACATTTATCGATGTCAAATCAACTCCGAGTGCCCTCGTACTGCCTTCGAGATCAATCATTGTCAGGCCCATCGGTGGAATCACATGGGCGATGAGCGTTCCTGACTCAAAAAACCTGCGTTAAAAAAACTGTCCACATTACGTACTTACACAATAAACTATAAAAATTTTGAATCAAACGACTTGTTTACTTACTACTAACTACGTAAAAAACTACAAACTACAGCTTACTACTGAATAATCTAATCTAAAAAAGATTGTAAAATGTTACATTGCTAAAAATCAATCCTTATTTTCATCTCTATTCCGTAAACCCGGTTAAACTTACTTTAAACAAAGCACGTGGTCACGGTAATTAACGAAACCAACATTGTCCCACCACTAATGGTACACGTGCTTCGTAAGAAAGCAATAGCACATTGCATTTTTGATTTGATAAATGGGACAGAAGTACTATGTAGTATGACTTTTCTGCGGAATGTAGTTCAGTCTATTAGACTAGCGGCCCATGCTGAAAAAAATATGGGTCATTTGAACCACCAGGTGACCTATCCAGAACGATAAAAGAGCATAAAATAATAAGATTCAGCACTATGCCGTCACTTGTAAGCTGTCCAACTGACTCCTGGTGAGAATTTAAAAGTACAGGTAGAGTGAGTACATTTTGGTCATATATTTTTGTACGGCATTCTTACCACCGATAGATCCATGAAAAATAATAAGGAAACGCACAGTGGCGTACAAAAAAGTATGATTTTTTTTTATTTTCCGACATTCACCAGGGTAAATTTGGCCATTTGATTTTGTACGGCATCTGTGTCATACTATTTCAATACTGCTTCTAATTCATTATTCCGCAACGCCGTACAAAAATCATGCGACAAGGGAAAAAATCGAGGGTTGCAATCCCCTCTCTTTCCGTAGTCCAGGGGGTGATTTACAAAAGTACGGCGTCGGTTCCAAAACATAATCTAGCACTCAAAAGTACTATTAAAAATATTGCTGTCAAAAAATGATAGTCCATTTGAATGTATATCAATAATCATCTTCATTTCATCGTATCCTTGATTTTTACAGCTGTAAAATCATTTGATCCTGTACGGGAACTTCTTTTTTAACATGATGTTGTAAAACACAATCCTTACATAGTATTGCCGTTCAAAATAAACCGTTCTAAAAAGAATTATAGAGAAATACAAAAGCTGAAATTTTGCAAATTAATGTAAAAGTATAAATATCATAGATTAATGAAATATAGCAATTTTTTACATTTTATCCCTTGTTTTAAATAACATTAACATAGATAAATTAGATGTCCAGCAGTGGACGTCTTTTGGCTGAAATGATGATGATGATGAGATAAATTAGGAAAAAATAATGCCGTACATTTTTATGCAGACCATATATTTTAGGCTGATGAAAGTCACGCTACAATTTTAAGGGTACTTTATGGCCATCTGATGCAGTGCGGTATTAACATATTTTTGAAGAGAACAATTGATAATATGATAAAATCACTATGACGTCTAGCAGAATTGAAACGTTGTGTATATTATGTCCAAGAATTTAAAATGAAAAATCCCAGTATCAACAGTTATGTATACTTTTTGGTTTAATATACACTTCAAACGTTATTGATACATACATATAATATATAATTGATTTGTTTCATTGTAATGATGTCAATAAATAAAACAATGATTTTTTAGAAAAAATCTATATATTTTATGATAATAATATTTTTTTTTTTAAGAAATTAGATAAATTTATGCAGTATTGGAATCAGTTACTCAGTTGTTATCGGAATCAACGTCTTCATCGACGTCCGAATTAACTTATCTATTATTTTCTGAAACATAAATATGTATTTGTCAAAATCCAAGTCTTACGTACAAATTTAAGATGTAAAGATTTATTTACCTATGACGTCATCACTTTTATAGTTTCTAACTAGGAACCTAGAATCAAGAAAAGACTATGACTATTAGTAAAAATAAAATATCTAAATGCCGTATAAAAAAAATCACCTTACATTTCGTACAGTTTTTTTTTTTCCCTTTGGACCAACGAAAATATACGGCATATGAAAAAATATTATCTATGCATAAAATACTTTCAAAATAAATTTATTTCATGTTGTATCAAATCACCCCCTGGACCACGGAAAGAGAAGGGATTGCAACCCTCGATTTTTTCCCCTTGGTACATCATTTTTGTACGGCGTTGCGAAATAATGGATTAGAAGCAGTATTGAAATAATATGACACAGATGCCGTACAAAATGAAATGACCAAATTTACCCTGTTGATAGTCGGAAAATAAAAAAAAAATCAGACTTTGTGGCGCACAATTTTTGTACGGCACTGTGCGTTTTCTTATTATTTTTCATGGATCTATCGGTGGTAAGAATGCCGTACAAAAATATATGACCAAAATGTACTCACTCTACCTGTACTTTTAAATTCTCACCAGGAGTCAGTTGGACAGCTTACAAGTGACGGCATAGTGCTGAATCTTATTATTTTATGCTCTTATATCGTTCTAGATAGGTCACCTGGTGGTTCAAATGACCCATATTTTTTTCAGCATGGGCCGCTAATCTATATTTTTAAATTAGAACTTCTTGCTGTCTTTGCATACCAATTCACACAACACTCCATGTAAAATGAAATGAACAAAGTGAAATGCACTTTTTCGGCTTTTTTATTGCCAAAAACGAGCGCTATTTACGGGTCTGTTACTTAGTCGCAACTGAACAAGCACGACGAGCGCCGCGTCTAAGTATATCAGTGCGAGAAATATAACTGCTGGTGACTGCGAGTCGCCTTATAGGTAATGAAAGTCTACAGGAGGTGGTCTGTGACCAGCAAGAAATACTATCCTTTGTTTACGAGTAGGAGCATATTAAATATCAACCTTGTGAAAAAATGATCATTTCGATCATAGCCCCTGATGCATAGTTTTCGTCTAGTCACACACAAAAAAATCAATATCCTGGGACATTTTCACACACATCGGCCTAGTAAACGGTACGCTCCATTAAGACTTGTGGTGTCGGTATTTTTGGATTGTATTGTATTCAGGGCATTTTTTAGCGTCTCGACATCAAACGTGCATATTTTGCGTGGTGCCAACGCTGGCCCAGTAGGTACTTGTTGGAGACCTCACATACATCCTTGTTTTTTATCGCAGATGTATGGAGGTTCGTCACGATGTTTTCCTTCACCGTAAAGGACTTGTGAATATAATATAATATGACATACATAAGCTTATAAAATAAAGTAAATGATTCGGGCTGGGGATTGAACCCAAGACCGCTGCGTAGTGTGCATTTTACCGTCCGACAACAAGCGCTATTATTTGTGATGAACGACGATATAATGAATAATACATAGATATACAGGGTTACTTTTTCACCAGTACAATAAATAATAGTAGACTAAAATACAAATTACTAGCATTTTTTTGTTACTACCCCTTCAAAAAATGCTCGAACTTATCCGCAAATCTAACAAGAAATGTGAACGACTTATTACGCATCTATCGACGTGCATAACTAACGTTTATTTAATTAAACTTTACGTTTAATTATTTAACTTTTCATTCATTCATTAATTCATTCGTTCATTCATTCATTCCAAATATATATTATTAGTAGGTATTTACTAACGATCACTAAAGTTAGCAGTGTACGGAGATATAGAGAGACAGGGGTTCCTGTTGTTTCCCCACACTAAAAAACGGTATACATTACGTAAAATAAATATTATTCTAACAATAAGTTTAGTGTCTCCCTGGCACAATTATTTGGAGTTTTCAAGAGATTTTTATCTATTTCTATATTGCATAAACAACCGCTTTTGATGACAAGGTCACATACCTAAAGACACCACATACCATAAGGTGAAAGTGCAAATAAAACATCATCATTTTACGTGTCCTCTATAGATACTTACCGTAAAATTTCATTTTTTTCATCGTTCTGTCGATGTCGGTGGTATAAAAATATACATGTACATGCCACATTTAAGCTTTCTAGTTGATACTAAAGGTGCATGCAGACCAAAAGAGCATTCGCTGTTCTATCCCCCACTCTACGAATTCAATGAATCTCGTTTCGTGTAACGATCGAATTTCGTAGAGTTGGGGGTTAGAACAGCGAATGCTCTTTTGGCCTGCATGCACCTTAACGATCGCCGAGCTTAGCCACGGACGGACAAATAGACACACATACTGGAATATAAGGGACTGTGGGTTGAACTCTCAAATCTTTTTCTTATAATGAACAGACGGTCACCTTCATCATCATCATCACAGAGTTATTCACTTGTCGTTGGAGTATCTTCCAGCCCTCTCTTTCCCGTGCAAGATATGCATAACGTTTTCTTGTCGAGTTTTTTGCCATGACAGTAAAGGAAAATACATTTCTTTTTCTTTATAATTGTTGAAATGGAAATACAATTTACTCTACTGTAGACTTACTAATTGAGCATAATTTAATCTAACAAGGTCGCAATTCTAACCTAACCTAACCGAAGCCACTTTGCCATAGCAGTGAATTACTGCTGACTTGCTGAGGTCGCAGTTGTATCCTAACCTAAACCACTTTGTCATAACAGTCAATTGCTGATAAGGTCGCAATTGTAACCTAACCTAACGTACTTACATTGATATAGTAGTGACTTACTAATAAGGTGGCAGTTCTAACCTAAGGCACTGGTCTCACCGCGAGCTATCGGTTAAAAAACACGAACAAAAGATGCGCACTCCCGTGTAAATAAAAGAGACACTCTCTTTTTAACCGACTTCAAAAAGGAGGAGGTTTACAATTCGTCGAAATCTTTTTTTTTTCTTTATGTATGTTCCCCGATTACTCGAAGACGCGTGGACCGATTTGAAAAATTCTTTTTTTGTTTGAATGGGTATACCTTCTAGTTGGTCCTATTGTCACCGAATCCAGATCTGATGATGGAATCCTGGAGAAATCGAGGGAACTCTTCAAATGTTGTAGGCACACATGACATTTTTCATTTATTTTCGAAGACTAATCAAGTATTTGCGTCTAGTCATGAACGTTTTAAGTTGGTGATCTGATGATGGAAGGTACAACTCCTTAGCAATTAGGAGTTGGGGGATAATTCTTTAAGTATAACATATTTCATGTATTTTGGAAGCTATTTGAGTATTTGCCTTTAGGTGGTCATCCTTTCATGTTGGTGAGCTGATGATGAAAGGTACAACTCCTTAGAGATTAGGAGTTGGGAGACAATTCCTTAAATATAACATATTTCATGTATTTTGGAAGCTATTCGAGTATTTGCGTTTAGGTGGTCATCCTTTCATGTCGGTGAGCTGATGATGGAAGGTACAACTCCTTAGAAATTAGGAGTTGGAGGATAATTCTTTAAATATAACACAGTTCATGTATTTTGGAAGCTATTTGAGTATTTGCCTTTAGGTGGTCATAGTCTCATGTTGGTGAGCTGATGACGAAAGGTATAACTCCTTAACTATTAGGAGTTGGAGGATAATTCTTTGAATATATCTATTTAAGTGTTTGCTTAGTAGTTATGACATGTTGGTTAGCGGTAATCAGAGTGACAGTAAGTTACAAAGCTCTATCTAATATATACCTGAATGAACGTATTTGGCTTGGCACCGACTTCTAAGAAATCTGTAGGGTACCTAGCCATAATATTTTATTTCAATGAATAGGGTAAAAGGTTTAAAGGTTTGTGTAGGAAATCCTAAGAAGTAGGAACTAAAATTATTTTTGACTTTTTAGTTTGGGCGAATTTTTGAAGGCGGTTTTATTTTTATTTTAAAATATTTTATATTTACACGGGAGTGCGTATCTTTTGTTCGTGTTTGTAGCCGATAGTTCATAGCTTAGTAGCCCGCGGTGAGACCGATGCCTTACCTAACCCACTTTGTCCTACCCAGTTCTAACCTAACCTAACGTACTTTGATACAGTAGTGACTTACTAATGAGATGGCAGTTCTAACCTAACCTAACGTACTTTGAGATAGTAGTGACTTACTAATGAGATGGCAGTTCTAACCTAACCTAACCCACTTTGTCCTACCCAGTTCTAACGTAACCTAACGTACTTTGATATAGCAGTGACTTAATAATGAGATGGCAGTTCTAACCTAACCCACTTTGTCGTAGCAGTGAATTCCTAATGAGATCGCAATTGTTCTAGTCTAACCTTACCCAGTTTGCCACAGCAATAATGAACGGTAGTCAAGATCGTAGTTCTAACCTAACTAACCAATCACCTCATCTTTTTCTTAACATTGTCTTATTACATCGTTATAATAAGTATATGTACCAAACCCAATCTACCATAATAGATAATGCATTTCTGCCTAACGTAAAATATATGTATGTGAAGTAAGTTTCGGAGAGTTGTATACACGGTGTTACGTCAGCATTCCGAAAGATTTTAATGCTGGATTCCTGACCATATTTAGAGTCTTTAATGTTATATAAAATTTCCTGAATTCGGCTTGGTTTCAGAGATAATCAACCTTTTTTCGAAATAAGTTTTTCGACGTAACTCGTCATTTAACTTCTTTTGAATTACAATGCTACCACAATGTGTTCTAATATTACCACACCTTTTGCCTGACAATCAAAAAATACGAATAGACTTGACGAAATAACCTGTAGGTACCTAAAAAAACAATTGAAATAAATAATTTAAACAAATTGTTGTTATGATAAAAAGTACTGGAAATGTTAAAAAATATTCAAATCGGCCTAAAAAAAAAGAAAAAATTTTTTTTTTTGGTGGAATTGACATAAGGTCTCATAATATTTTGTGTTTATTTTGATGTCTAGAATGCATAGTTAAAATCTTTCGCAGTGCTCGCGTAACACCGTGTATAATTATGTACCTATGCCAAAAATATGGAAATCCAATTTCTGCGAAATAACACATGACCTAAATAATAATATGCCAAAATAGTTTCTGGCAAAGTAATATTCTAAATATTGTTTACAAAAATTGATTATGCCAAGTCTCTTATAACATAAGCGTTTCGAAAAAAAAATGCCATATAGAGGGATTAGAGGGAGCCCTAAACAGACAGAGAGACAGACAGACATACAAACAATGATTTTGAAACTTTACAAAATAAACACACCGTCAGTCATGTGGTAATTCTTTATGTATGTCATAAGAAAAGTTATAGTAACTGTACATTGCAAGCACTGCACATCCCCCCGACAGCATTAAATATAATTGCTGTACCCACGATCACGCTGACTTAATACACTTATTTTAATTACTTTATTCGTTAACGTTTATACGTCCGTAGCTGATACTCTTCATGCGTTAGTTTACAATAAATTATATCATAACCATAGATCAGTGATTTTATTTATCACATCCACCATCGAGAATGGGGCAAGTGTTGGGCTCGTACGGTAACTTAAACTCAGATCACATCATCAGTCTATAATTAGTCCACTGCTGGACAAAGGCCTCTCGTATTAGGTACCTAAGCATACGGATGCATTAGGAAGTAAATACCCATAATCGCCACGCAGGGCAAGCTGTTGCCCATCATCCAATATTCAATAAATAATGGTCAGTGACACTTCGAATCCCTTAGTTGACTATTAGGGCACCCACGGGAAGAGTTGGGGTGGTAACAAATGTATTTCTATTGCCATCACCAGACGGCCACTCAACTTATACTCATTACATACCATTTTACAAGAATCAGTTGTGAAATTCAGACGGATGCAAAATAATATTTTCTGAATCAGAGTTCGCTTATTATAATAAGAATTGTTTCCCAGCGGAAATACTCTAGATCTTTAAGTTCAATGGGTTCAAACAAGTTTTAATTTCTTAACAAGCCATGTGGACAGCACAAATAGTACATTACTACCGAGGCCGGGAAGTGACTGGTTGCCGGCCGAATATATGTAGACGGCCGAGCGAAGCGAGGCCGGATAGTATTCGGACGGCAACCCGTCACTTCATGGCCGAGGTATGTATAATGCTTTTCTCAAACATGCAATGAAATGAAACAAAAAAATGTGTCTTCTTTCTAAGAAATTATAAGTCAACTACATAACTAAGTCTTTGAAACACAACAAAAGTCAAATACGACACCGACACCTCATTTTTTTTTAAGATTGACCTGTTTGAAAGTTGCAAATTTTTTATTTAAAAAAGCAGTATTAGACGACGCGGTCGGTTGGGCCCAATTAATCGCATGCATCTGCTCGCATGAACGGGGCCGACGGATCGCGCCGTATAATACTGCTTTTTAAATATTATTTTGAGTAGTTATTGTACATTTATTTTAAATGATATAATTTAAATACTTAATTATAACTGCAAAAATTTGCCAATCATTTTTTTTTATACTAATATTACTTACAGACAATTATTGGCTAAAAGCCAAGATGCCAGGTCATAACCCTATGTCAAATGAAAATTAAAAAAGAGGTACTTGCCGGCCTAGGCCGGCAACGAGGTACTTCCCGGCCACTTTTTAGGCACGTAACTACAACATTTCATTGCATGTTTGAGAAAAAATATTTTAACTACCTACCTATTTGCAGAAAGTATATTTTAAAATAAATATACAAAACCTTGCCTATCAATAATTATGTTTACACATAGGTAAGTAGGTGACTATTAAATTTGCTCAGTGTATTTTACAGGGATCTGTTACGAATTGAAACGGTCACATGTACAAAAATCATGCATTCAAACAAAGAAAAACAGGTGGGCAGGCAAATCGACAGGCAAACTATAACTTTCAGCCAGGCTATGAACAGGCACAGAGACGAACAGACAAACAGATCTTCTGATTTCATTAACGTGGAGGTTTATTTAGTTTTTAGGTCATGAAGACTTCAAATTTGAGAATTTAGGTATTCAGTTTAAATCAACGTTTTCTTCCGTATGGACCAACAGACACACAAACTTACTAGGAAGGTGATACGTTGTTTCCTGTAGTTGATTTTTATACGTATATAATAATTATGTATGTATTATGAATTAAAAAACCCACCAAGTGCGAGTCGGACTCCGTACCATTATCAATTTATCATAAAAAATACAGTTAAAACAACCTATCTCAAAAACTATAAGAGATACATCTTGTCTCTTTTTCGTTAATTAAATACGAGTATATGTATTTTACCATCTCTTTTACGCATTATGAAGTATGAAGATAAGTGTTTGTCAACTATCAATAAATTGTAGGAGGTGTATGGTGTGAAGTATTTATTTCGCTCATTTTGTTAGAGTAAGACGTATCTTTACTTATATATCATTGGCGGTTCATACAACACAATCCTCACCAAATATCATTACTTCCGAGTATTCCATTTATTGTTTCCGAGTAAATTGGATGTGACGGACAGACACGGACAGAGACGGACATGACTTGACGAATATAAGGTTTTCGTTTTTTGCAATTTTGGCAACGGAACCCCAAAAACAGTTTGCTAAATTAGGAGACGGTTATGAATAAAGGGGTTATAATCTTCCATATCACTACATAATATAAAACAAAGTCGCATTCTCTTGTCCCTATATCCCTATTGTATGCTTCAATCTTTACACCTACGGAACGGATTTCGATGCGTTTTTTTAATCGATAGAGTGATTTAAGAAGAGAAGGTTTTAGGTAGACTATAAAACTTAAAATTATTTGAATAAAATAGTCTGCAAGTATAAAACCTGATAGGTTATCATTATAGGTCCATAAGAGATTGCCTAATCTAAAATCATAATGCCATGTTCATACCTACGTACAGATTAATAAAATTAGGACTCCAACTATTCAATATGTATTTAAGTATTTGTATGTATCTATTCTATATATTACATATTTTGTAGTTTAGTTCTCACACAAGCCTTGATGGAGTTTATTGTGGCACTAGGTTGATATGTGTAAGATGGTCACATGCTAAATATATTTATTTGTTCATATACTAATCGTCCAATAATAAAGAAATATTTTTTTTTAAATTATGTTGTTATTATTCGAAACACGACAAAACATAGCTATATAAATATTTAATTATTTTTAGTGTTTCTTGTTATATCGGCAATATTTTAGGTAGGTACAATCAGCAGCAGATATTGCTTAACGAGTAGGGTGTTCACAATGATCTTAACACACTCTAATAGTCGTGCATAGTTTATTTTGAAAACTCTGCCCGCTTAGCAATATCTGCTGCTGACTGTACATCATCTGAGAAAATTTCAACTAATTATCCATTAAATACATATTGGTGATAGACAGACAGATGGACAGACAGTGAAGTATGAAGATGCCCAGGATCGCGCAAAGAGGAGGAAAGGTAGGTACAGACCCTGGCAAAAGCCGGGATAACGATAGGTAGAAACAGAAGAATAGCCTTCATAATAATATTACAGAAACGTGATTAAACTTAATGTTTGTACAAGTTATTTTCCAGTCATCCTTGTCGCACACGCATATTGGCGCGACTGGTGCGAGCAAGAGGGGAAGAATAGTAGTAGTAGTAGTAGTTGCATTTCGATGCAAGTGCAAAAAAAAAATTTTTTTCCACGAGGATGAAAGTCAATCACCCGAGTTAAAAATAAGTTTTTACACGTGTATCGAACGACTTTTCTCATAACAAGTGCCTTAAAAAGAGAAATTAACGTACGAGAAGCGTGCGCAAAATTTTACTTCTCCGCACTAGTTAGGAAAAGTAAGTTACGCAGTCAATAAAGCTAGCTCATATCACAATAATATAGGAGGCGGGGACTTGACGCTAGGTAGGTCGACTTGTGGAGGAATGCCCCATGATATTAGTATAATAAATATGTTGTTTGATAACAGCCTAAAACAAGCCATAATATTACCGCGAGTTTTTTTTTCATCGTTTGTTTTCAAATTGTTCCAGTAATATGGTTTCTAAACCAGAGCTACTTTACTTTTTATTTTAATTGCGAGAAATTAAAATATACTAATTATTCATAGGTACACAATAACACGATAATTTTAACTGTGACTCTGCTCGGTCTGAGACGCTCATTTTGAGAGGTTGCCGACAGTATGCAGCGCGCAGCGCCGTCTCACATGGTGATTGGTTGATTTGAAAAGGTAATGTCTTTGAGTGGACAGTTTGAATGAAATTATTTGAAAATATTACATGCGTAGTTAAAACTTTAGTATTGCTTTGTAAGTCTAATGACAGTAATGACTGTTGGAATATGTCAAGTGAAAAGTATATGGGTATTGTTATCTATTACATATTATAGATTGACAAGTTACACACCTATAACATACTGAATACTTTCGCTGTCCTGCAATATATGTGTACCTACACATAGTTATTTAAGCTACAGTTAGTCTCTAATACGACGACATTTAGGTTCATATGATATGAATTCCATAATGAATTATACAACTCTAAAAGTAGTAAACACTCACTGAGTATTAGTTGCACAAATAATTGGGGTTTGATTGGTGGAATCTGATGTTTCAGGCTCGTGAGTTTGGTCGGTCTTAATATCCCGCCAAGCTGCTATCCTCCTGAAATTGTCACATTGGTGAATTTAATTTATTATACCTCCCTATCTGTTCTTTTTATTGAAATTAATAATAACTGACAAAGTTCGTGTCGCAATTGGCAATAGAATAAAGGTAATAATATGTATATCTACTACAGAATCATTTGAATCGTTACCTAACACAAAGATTAGCTGGCAAATTTAATGTGAGAGTAAAATGTGAGAGTGTCATAAATATAGAAGAAAAAATGTTCTAACTACTTTAAAAGCGGCTCGGGTATTCCGATAAACTCTTATCGCAGTACACGTGAGTACAGTTGTACTTATTAAATAGGTGTTTTAACTATTAGGCTTCAAATTTTAAATTTTCGCTACGGCGAGATACTTACTATGTGGTGCCATGGTGAAGGAGTAACCCCGCTTCTACTCGACGCTTTTTCTTTTCCCCCCCAGATCAACGGTGTTTTCGGTACTCATTTTTATTCGTTCTGCCCATCGTTGTGGGCATGTTTATGATATCGATTTTATTCGAAACGAACACTTTTGCCTTGACTTGTGGAACAAAATTGCAAAATGTTGACTCATAGATGACATTGACTTTGCTGTGACAAATGAACAAAATATTTTGTGACCACTTACCAAAAAGTATTTTACGCGTCCATTTAAATTAAAGTCGTCAGCCTCGGTAGCCGAGTTAGTTGTGACCCTATCTATGAAGCTGGAGGTTCCGGGTTCGAATCCCAGTGAAAGCATTATTTTGTGTATTTTTTTTATCACAAATATTTGTTCCTTGATCGTGGCTATCTATGTGTTTAAGTATCTGTATGTAGTTACATGATATGTATCATCGCTTATTTCTTATTACCCACAACACAAGCCTTAATTTAAGCTTAAGATGTCCCGATATATTTATTTGTTTATTATTATTATTAATTTATAGCCACTTATTTTATTTATTACCTCTCAGATATTAATTAGTACCTATCATATTAATGTGCTCCTTTCTTCCAAACTGTTGTACAAGTTACGCTAAATGAGAATTAAAGTGAGCATCATAGTTAGATACAAAAGTAGCTACCTAACTACCTACTGGCTGTAATTCATAAAAAATACTGACCGATATATTGTATTTTGAGATCCGACCTGGCGAATCGAGGGATAAAATTTTACCGGATATTTTATTCGATAAAAACAATAACAACATACCTATTTTATGAATTACGCTTACTTTTAATAATCCATCTATTGACCGAATATATTACTAATTAGTGAGGTCATTTAACTAGCAGTTTTAAAGTGACATCTGTGATGGATATGGTTAAACTTACCTTGTCATCTGCCTTCATGTTAGTTTTCATGGATAGTATTATTCACGCACATATACAAAGGCAAAGAGCGAAATTGTATCAATTTTCAAATTGATAATTCAGAAATACTATACCACTTTTTGGACTTTTTTTTACATACGCGCCATCTACGGGATACGTACAACTTACTAGCAAGGTTCAAAATTACAAAAAGTCTACTAATTAACAGAGTTAATGTCGACAAATTTGTATGAAAATCGCACAGGGACATCCACCTTAAACGAGGATATAAACAGTTTTTGTCAAGTAACGTGTTTTTAGCTGCGTATCATGCAGTTTAATCATTAAATGGATACAACTGCTAAGTACCTTAACATTACTTATAGCTATGTAATGTAGATTTGCCATTTTATAGTATTGTAATCTATCAACTTATACTGCACTTAGCGGGGTATTTGGATTGAGTATCTCCGTGAATATAAATGATAAAAATATGATTCCAAGACCAGTCTATAGGGTTTTAATTCCTCTTTCAGAATCTTTATTCAATTGAAAACTACTATTTTGCTGCTTAGGCCGGTTTTAGGTATAGGACGGCAGTATACCTATATCGTCGCCTGGTATCCATATCAGAAGCCTTAATTGAGCTTACCGTGGGACTAGGTTGATTTGTGTAAAGATGTCCCAAGATATTTATTTATAAGCAGAAAGATTTTTGATCCTTATCTATAGATAACTTTGGTCGTGTCGTGTGGGGACGCCAGTAAAAATACAATTTATCTGTACCCCAACTCTTCCCGCGGGTCTCGTTAGAGTTGATTGTAGTGTCACTGACCATTCGTTCATAGAAGATTGATGATGAGCAGCAGCGTCATCATAGTAGACACATATATTGGCGTGGCCATTATGGGCAGTTGTTACCTCCTAATCACATGGTTAGTAGCAGAGGTCTACGTCAAGCAGTGGACTGAGATGGGCAGATGATGTGATGACGTGATAGGTACCTATTAAATATTAACTTGATTTTATTGTAGGGCCCGTTATAGCTTACTGCTTTCCCAAAGCCATTGGTTTTATATGACTTATTCGATATTGCTTGACAATAGCTGCGACAACGATTAGTAAACATTTATGGGATCGATAAAATGAAAGTGTTAGATTTTGTAAGATCACACCATTGCCGAACATACTGAATCTGGGACATTGCGCTTGGTCTGTACCTGCGACTTCGTAACAATGCTGTTCCGTTAATTTAGTTTTAAATACGTACAGTATAACCTAGGTTAGTCTCTTTCTCTCACACACACCACTGTCTTCGACTCTAGATTTCAGCATGAATGGTATTAATCAAAATTTAGGCGTATTGAAGTGTCACTTAATATTCGTTTACCTACAGAAGATGGGCAGCAGCATCATCATAGTGCACACGCTACTGCGATCACCAAGCCACGCCAACCCGCTTGCCTAGTGTCGCAATTATGGCCAGATAACTCCTCCATAGACGGAGTGTAATTCCCGCAAATAGTTACACATTGAACTGTTTTCAAATTTGCATTGATTGTTACCTAATCGGGTTTGTGGAATCACCTACGTAGGTAGAGATGCAATGTTTTAAAACAATAACGTTTGCTTGGGGCAACGATTCTTTATGTTGCCTCTTAAAGTCGACAACTGCTTGCACTGATCTGTCTAATAACTAGATACTTATATTTTTCTTTACTCTCAATTCGTGTTACTACACGTACTGAATCTCCATCGTGCATTGTGGACATGATATGAAATCTTTTATGAACTCATACTTAATAATTCTTTCATTCAGATAAACTGAATCTGAAAAACGAATTACAACGGTTTCACGAACATACGATGTCGCTCATTGGCCTCAATACAGCCTGTACCGACGCATCCTGTACAGGCAAGTCATGTTATTGCGTCAATTAAAACTTCCCAGTGACCGCTTATCTTTTTAAATTATAATAGTTAATGTCAGTACACAATAATATAAAACAAATATTTAATATGTATCTCCTTTTAATATAAACTGTAATATCATTACACGTTATGTACCTGTTAGGTATATATAAAGCCATTACATAGATCATTCTTGTAATATTCACCATTCAGCGCCAGTAGGACGTTTGTAACATCAATTTTATTAACTTTTAATTAATTATCTTTATAATAGGTATAACATTATTAATTATACCGATACTATAATTATTTAGTTAATTAAAAAGGTAAAGTAAGTTATAAAAATGGCGGCTAGTGATCAATCCTCAAAGAAAGGTTCAATATATAGACAATGGATAATTGGGTTTATTGGTAAGTTTCCGTGTGCCGTTACAAAAGTTAAACTTTTTGCAAATATGTTTTAAGGTTCAGTGCCAAAAAGGTACAAAATGAACCTTTAGGGTGCGGCTGATGCGGAACGGAGCGGAGCTGTGCAAAAATGACCAATTACATTCTTCAAATTCAAAATTCGAAACACTGTGATGCGGTCTTATTGGCCGAGCTCCCACAGCCCCGGCTCCGCTTATGGTGCGACTCTATCCGCCTATCAGTCACATTCTTAAATATCTCAAAATCCACTGAACCTATTTGTTTTAAATTTGGAATTCTCGTAGTTCCGAATAATGCTAACCGCAACAATTAAACGGTATTATATGTTTAATATTTTTTTATTAACAAAGGAAAAATACTCGATAGCAAGTAGTGGCAAAATTCGAAAATCTAGCTACTAGGTCGAGTGGTATACTGTTCGAAAAGGCAATATTTTGAATATCTTTTAAATATATTTTCCTTGTTCAAAACTGATAACAATGGAAAAAACAAAAAAAAATCAATTCCATAAAAGCAAATAATACCACCTAATTAAATATACCTGACGATGAGATAGCGAACCTGAAGGAGGCTAGAGACGAGTGGTGTGAGTCTTGTCCAGGTGCGGACATTCCAGTCCATCGTCACATACAGCGGGACTGGGACTCCCCTCGCCTAAAAATCGTTCATACCGAGCTTCTCGAGGAAAGTCCGGACGACTCAGAGCGTGCCCGTCTCCATGCGGTCTCTGCCCCAGAATCGGGCCATTGGCTAAGAGCCCTCCCATCGAGACAGATCGGCACCGTTTTGGACCCAAGTACCTTGAGGATAGCAGTATGTTTGAGGCTTGGGTCCAAAATGTGTGTCGCCCATACGTGCGCCTGCGGTAAGAATGTCGATCAGCTGGGTCGACATGGCCTTTCTTGTGTTAGAAGCGCAGGCCGCCTGTATCGCCACGGTACCATCAACGATCTGGTCCGTCGCTCGCTTGCTACCGCCTCTGTGCCTGCAGTACTTGAACCCACGGGCATGCTGAGAGACGATGGCAAGCGACCCGACGGGGCCACTTTGGTTCCGTGGAGACTGGGAAGGGTTCTGGTGTGGGACGCAACGTGCGTGGATACTTTCGCACAGTCCCACATCCAAGTAACCCGAACACAGGCCGGCGCTGCCGCGGACCAGGCCCAGGTACTCAAGCGCCGTAAATACTCGTCTTTAGTCAAGGACTACGAGTTTGCGGCGCTCGCAGTGGAGACGCTGGGCCCGTGGTCTGCGGACATGAAGGCTTTCGTAAGGGCCCTGTCGACGCGGCTGATCGAGAGCACGGGAGAGAAACGTGCTGGCGCGTATTTCTCTCAACGTATCGCCTTGGCGATACAGAGAGGGAATGCCGCCAGCATAATGGGTTCCATGCCGCAGGCGGACTTATTGGAGGGGGTTTTCTTTTTATAGGTATTTGTATATATATGTGTATTTTGATAGTTTTAATTAGTTTTATTTAGTTTTAGTTTATTTATAATTTCATTCTTTAGCCCCGGCTATACTCTTTGTATTAATTATTTAAATAAAGATTAAATATCCAAAGTTTTCCAACAAAAAGTTTACAATCATAATAAAAATTACAGAAAAAAATCACACCTGTCTCTTTAATGAAAAACGTGTCCAAATAAGATTTTCAATTGTATCATCTGCATGTGTAATTATTATACTTGAAATATCTACAAACGACGTTAAAATCGATAGTTTTGACATAATGAAAATTTTTAAATTGATTCACACAATAAGGTATTATGCCAGTAAAACCATCTCGCATACTTCAGGGGCCTATATCATAACAAATTACAACCAATATCACAAGCGGAAGTCTCTTTTCTATCTCTCTTACTAGAAAGAAACTTCTGCTTGTAACATTAGTTGTAAATTTTTATGCGATAGGCCCCAGGAGTCGCACAATGCACACTTCGCCGATAGATTTGCACTCATTCATAAATGTGTTAATATGTTGATAGTTATAAAACTCTTAAAGTTTATACGAAAACCTCTGTGCGCGGGTCAAATATTACTTAGAACTGGCCATCGTGTTATGTTTCGTAGATACTGGCTTTGATTCAAATCAAGTAGACAAAGTCAAATAAAGAATACTTTTTTTTATAGCCTCTTTGGTTCCCACTGCTGGGCAAAAGCCTCCCCTCTCTTCCTCCAATCGTCCCTATCTATGGCCAGTTCCTTCCACTTCACGTCGTACGCGTCCATGTCGTCCCGCCATCTCCTCTTTGGTCTGTCTCTGCTCCGTTGGGCATCTTGTGGCTCCTAGTCAGTTAGGATTTTAGCCCGATACGTCGGATGCATTCGGCAGACGTGCCTCGCCCATTCCCACTTGAGCTTGGCGGCCTTCATACCCACATCTGTTACTTCGGTCTTGGAACGCAGGTCGGTATTTCGTATACGGTCTGTGGTTCGTTTCTACGAATACCCAAAATGCTGCGGTCCATAGCTCGCTGATAAACCTTGAGTTTGGACTTTTGAGCTTCAGTCTGAGACCAAGTTTGAGCGCCGTAGGTAAGGATGGGCAGGATACACATATCGAGGAGTTTGCGCTCAAGCGACAGTGGAAGGTTGCCCTTCATTAGAGTCTTCATGGACCAGGGTGCTTAGCCAAGTTACCAATCACTAGCGCTTCATCGTTAATCGCAGCTAACTGTCTTTGTCGCACTAATATGAAAGAGTGACTGAGAGGGAAAGCTGCGTTACGCTACTAAGCGCTAGCGATTGGCGTCTTGGCTAAGCACCCTGAAGCTCTTGCAGGCGTTTGCGATACGACGATCGATTTCCTTAAACTGCTTGTTTTCGAAGGATACTATCTGGCCCAAGTAATTGTACTCATCGACATACTGCATATCCTGCCAAAGAATGCTAACCGAATGTTTTAATATTTTTTTACAATAGAGCAAAGTTCACCAATTTACTTGGAGAACAGTTTCGAAGAGGCAAATGGAATGTTCGACATCAAATTCACGTTATCGCTCACGCAGTTAAAATTTGACGACGAAAACTCTCATGAAATGTTTTAAAATTCTACGAATGTTTCCAGGTACAACAGCAATGCTGACATATGGTTTACAATGTGGCTGGATATCGCCTGTGATCATCTTACTGCAGTCTGAGGACAGTCCGGCCGGCTATCCTCTGTCCAACTACGATATCTCTATGATCGCCAGCACTATTAGTGTTGTAGCCACCTTTTCAGCCGTCACGTATGGATACATATCAGACTACATTGGTCGGCGCATGACTTTGGCCTTAATAGTGATTCCACAAATAGTAAGTAGTTTTATAATGTTACAATATACACAGGTTGGAAAACCTAGATTTTGATGCTCAACAAAGTAACTCTGCAATGCAACTAAATCAGTTATGTGGAACTAGAGTGTGACATTAAAATTTTACTTACATTTATGGTGGGAATCGCCGTGTGGTGACGGCAGTAAGAATACATTTGTCACCACCCCAACTCCTCCTGCGGGTGTCGTAAGAGTCGACTAAGGGATTGAAGTGTCACTAACCATTATTTGATAAAAGATTGATGATGGGCAGCAGCGTCATCATAGTGGACACATTACTGCGATCGCCAATCCGCTTGCCCAGCGTGGCGATTATAGGCATTTACCTCCTAATGCGTATATTGCGTATAGCATAGTTAATAGGAGAGGCCTACGTCCTGCAGTGGACTATCATAGGCTGATGCATATGATGGGAAATTGAAAAAAATCTACGGATAGTCACACTTTGTGTTACGGGTGTTAAGAGTTTTGACACAAAAATATATTCGTGATTTTCTATGCACACAGGCTCAAGGAAATGCGTTAAAAATACGTTTACGTGATATGCACTCTGTTATAATTAACAATCAACAAATGATACAATTGTTTACCTTTACTTATATTAAACAATTATACCGAAGGTGAAAAATACAATTAATTTTGTATAAATTGTTCCGTTTCGAGATTCAGGGTTTATTAAATTCACCACTTAAGTGATCAAATTTCTGGGAACATGTGAGAATAAAAACTGAAAGTATCAAAATATTTGAACCAACCTACTAATAATTATAATTTCTTTTTATTATCATAGATAATAGTAATACCGCTAGGAAATAACTGACAACGAAATTTTTTTGCTCAAAATCTAACACTCGAATAATAAAAAATAGGTCTCTTGACATTCACAATAATTAATTTTAAAAATGAGTTGAATGAAATTGTACACCTTGCTCCTAGAAAAGGCCTATAAAACTTTTCTTCGGCTTCTGTACAAAAACATAATATATACAGATACTACCCCTTTTTATACCCCACAAAATTCATACTTGGTATACTAAACTGCAATTCTCTAGAAATTAGGCGTAACTTCAAATTAATGTGTGAAGCACCTAAAATTTTGAGAGGAGAGTCGGATTGGTCGGATTTATTACGAAGGATGTGTACCTTGTATGTTCCCGATAACTACTTGCGTGGTCGCTGCCATCGCCTCCTAGCGGATGAGGCTTCTCACACGATGGCTCACCAGTTTTCTCCACTTGTCCGCTCCCACATTCTACTTAATAAATTTTTATTTTTGCACCAGGCTTCGATTTGTTCGCGGACACCCTTGACGAACTTAAAATGCAATTATTTTATCAAAAGTGTGTTATTCTAATACAAAATTATTATCAGGTATTTTTTACATCACAATTTATTTATTATGCGTTAATTATTTATATCGTTACCGGACGCATAGCGCATAAGTAATGGTTTTCGCTGAAAGTTGTTACCTTCATTATTAGGTATTATCAGGTATTCCCTTAGATACTGATGATAAATATAAACAATGTTCTTTAATCTTTTAAAATATAAACATTTAAATAGTATCAAACCGTATTTGTTTTTCTAGTTTGCTTTTGGATTAAAATTGGTATCAGCCAATCCATGGGTGTTGGTGATATCTCAAGCCTGCGCCGGGATAGCCGGGGGAGGGGTGTACACTGTTGGCCCAGTGTACATTAAGGAGATTGCACAAGACTCTATGAGAGGAGTTCTGGGTACTTCAGGAATACTACTGTCGGTATGTATATTTTAAAATTTGTACTTCTACAAGTAAGTACTAAACAGAACATTGGATTTGATCTTATTCAGTCTCGTGAAAATTAATACGAATTCTGTAATACTCCTAAGTCAAATGAAAAGTAAAAAGACAAGATAACGCTTAAGAATATTCTTAGATAGTTACCACAAAGCTTGTTTAATGGAATACAGTGCCATCGAATTTATAATATAACGCAGACGAAGTATTTAACCGTTGCACATAACGGCAAAAAAAAAGTTATTATCACTGTGCCGGCAGTAAAAATACATTTGTTATCACCTCAACTCTTCTCGCGGGTGTCGTAAGAGTGGACTGGGGGATTGAAGTGTCAATGACCATTCTTCGATAGAAGGTTGATGATGGGCAGCAGCGTCATTATAGTGAACACATTACTGCGATCGCTAATCCACTATCGCCTGGCTGAGCAGATTATGGGCACACTCCTAATGCGTCTATACGCATAGTTAATAGGAGAGGTTTACGTCCAGCAGTAGTTTTATCTCAGGGCTGATGATGTGTAACACTTTAGGCAGTATTAAATATTTACCTTTTTAACATTTCAGATTTTTGGTCAGATGGTAATGTATGCAATGGGCGGTTACATGAGTTACTACACTGTACTTTGGATAGTGATATGGTTGCCCATTCTAAATCTAATCGCGCTATTCAAAATACCTGAATCGCCAGCGTACTTAATAAAGAAAGGAAAAATAGAGGTAAGTTTTTTAATTTCATTTAATTGCTGGTTTGAGAAAAACACTATATTTGGTTCACCTGGACAGCAAATTTAGCAGACTTTGTATTTCTATTCGGCGGAGCTTCGCTTCGCTCGGCGGTATTCCCTACGCAACCTGGTAAGTGTGGTTTCCCGGCGTCTGCAAAAATGTACTTTTAATTGAATAATAACTACAATAATACTCCCACTATGACGTGCTATTAAAAACAGTATTGGCTACCCAATCTGAACGAAGAATTTGCGTAAAAACTATTGTTGACTAAAGTCTACTAGCTTTATTTTCCATTTATTTAACTTTCCAACTCAAAGGGAGGACCGACACAAAGGGTTCCTTTATTGCGATATGTTTGATTTTGTCACAGCGTTTTTGGATGAACAAAAGGCAATTTCTATTTACCTAAATTACATCATCATCAGCCTGTGATAGTCAAAGTCAAATAATTCTTTATTCAAATTGGAATAGCAACAAACTCTTTTGAATCGTCTAGATATGAAAACTACTTCCGGTTCGAACCCTACACCGCTGACCCAAGAAGAACCGGTAAGAAAGTCCACTGCTGGACGTAGGCCTCTCCTATTAACTATGCTATACGCATTAGGAGGTCAATGCCCATAATTGCCACGCTGGGCAAGCGGATTGGCGATCGCAGTAACGTGTCTACTATGATGACGCTGCTGCTCATCATCAATCTTTTATCAAATAATGGTCAGTGACCTTAGTTGACTTTTACGACACCCGCAGGAGGAGTTGGGGTGGTGACAAATGTATTCTTACTGCCGTCACCACACGGCATAGTTACATATTTTTTTATAATATGAACCTTGTGCAAAAGTTCTAAGAAATTAATTATTAGGTATATGAGTTGCATCGCTACCGCTAGGCCATTAACGGTCTACAATCTGGTGACAAGTGTTTTTATTTACGAATATTCAAATATCTACATACAAATACAGTAATCAAGTTTTATTTTCGAAAAGGAAGCCACAAAAGTAACGGCCTGGCTGCGAGGAGTGGACGAAGATAACAAAGAGGTGGAAAGAGATATTACCGCTACCAAAAATGAAATAGCGACATACGAAAACCTACCAGCAGTAACATGGAGAACTATCCGTAAATATCTAAGAATAATTTTATTACTGTCACATGGACTTTGAAAAAAATACAAAAAATGAAAATAATGACTGATATTGTCCACCATAACCGTCAAAAATATTTAAATAAAATAATTTCACAGGCATTGCTCGTCAATATTTTTTTAGTACAGATGGTGCCTTTATTAGGCGCTAGTATGAGAAGTAGCTTATTTTACGTCAGGTCCAAAACTTTGGAGGGCCATCTGTACTGAAAAATGTGTCGATCGTGTCGATTTAAAACATCTCTACTCGTTTCGAATTTCACGTTTACTTGTGTCGTAATGTACTACTTTATTTCAGTAACTACTAAGACGTCACGGAAAGCTCTTGGGTTATCTTTCCTCTTGCTCACTTTGCTGGACTTGGGAGGCAACTACGCAATTCTTGCTTATGCGTCCGTTATCCTTAGAGATTCTGGTGTCACAATTGCACCGGAATTACAAGCAATATGTTTCCCCGCACTTATGACATTTGGTTGTTTAATGTCAGTCCTAACAGTGGAAAGATTTGGTAGAAAGGTAAATACTTAGTTTCGAATGTTTTGTGACAACTAACTCATGTTGATTTTCACTTTGATTTCTAAATGATTACAAAGATGATTAGAATGAATAATAAATAAGTTTTTTTTTATTGAAACCAATGATCTTAAAGTTATCAAGATTCTCATCACCCTACTACAGTCAAGTGCAAAAATATCTATCGAAAGAATCCTCTCATAAATATTTTACGACGTTCTTAAACACAGAATTAACTGAAGTGCTCTGGGATATATTTTTGATAATTTTATAATTATATATCTCATTTTACCTTTGTTTATATCAAATTAATGATAATGATGATACCCACCTGTCATTATTACTTAAAATGCCATGTAGGTGAATCCCTGCACGATGTTTTTTTTTGTTTGATTGCCTGTATTTAATCATCGTGGTCTGTAAATTTGTAACTATGTGGTATTTTTCAGCCTTTAGTCATAATAAGCTCTATTTTCATCGGAACGCCATTGGCTGCATTGGGATCATTGATTCTTGTGCAAAAGAATGGAGGTTTCCTGCCACCATGGGTACCAGTTGTATGCATCGGCGTATGCTTATGTGCAAGTGGGCTTTTGTTGCCTCTGCCGTATGTAGTAATGTCAGAAGTTTTCAGTATACAGGTAATATTGTGTATATATTGCTATGTATATTTACCAAGTACCTATGAGCGTGAACAGAAAAAAAACACATACGATGTGAATAATGTATATTTATTATTTGTAAAAATTGCTTAGGTATATCAATTTGGCGATAATAGTACATTGTTTCACAAGAGATCAAAATGATATATTTTCGGCGAGGGCAGTCATTGAAGCGCGAATGAGGCGATGGATCCTACAACATTGATTCTAAAGTGGAATCCTTAGCGTAATGAGGGATTCAAGCGTTAAAGCCCAAGAAGAAAATAATTTTGATACCATGTGACACATATACTGCTTTTCACACCACCTACAAGAAAAATAAAAGATATATTATATAAATTATGTTTATGCACATAATGGATTTGGATTCTGAAAAATCGTAATCTATTATGTACGTGAGCATATTTGTGCATCTTGTCAGTTTGCCCAGTGCCACTTTGTTCCACAAAGGTGGTGTGAAAAAGTCATTAGTTTACGGCCTGAGTAGACGCTTAAGCGGAGCGAGCAGCGGAGCGTGTGGCGGGGCGTCCATGTTAAACAAATGCAAACGTATGCGCGTGGACTGACTGCACGCTGTCGTAATACTCGTAATCCCTTGGACGCTCAATGCGCCGCTGCCCACCCCGCCAGACGCGCGCTCGACGCTTTCCACTTACGCCGCGGCCACGACATCGGTCTAAGGCGACCGGCTTAGCGGAAAACGTATGGTGGTCCCTCTCGTACACATATCGGCATCCCGCTCCAACTCATGGATTCGCTCGCCGCTGGTCGCCTTAAACCAATGTCGTGGCCGGGCCATTAGGCCTCACACTTAGTGTCATCATAGTATACGTGGTTAACTAAAAGGAATCAAGTCGAGCGCCTCATTATTTTAGTCATTAAATAGCATAATTATTTTCAGATGAGGGCAAAAGTGCTGGGTGTTATCGTTACCTCCGGTTGGATGTTCTGTGCGCTGCAAGCCTTGCTTTTTACGCCAATCACAGAATACTTCGGAATGCACACGCTGTTTTTTGGTTTTGCCTTCATCAACTTCATAGGCGGTGTCATGTGTTTTGTAACGCTCCCAGAAACAAAGGGAAAAACTTACGCACAGATTGAACGAGAATTGGAAGGCAAACGGAAATGAGATTTTTTTATTAAATACTTTAGTATAATTTTGTCTTTAATTGATATGTAAATTAACATTTTTCCTTATCACATCAGCATCACACATCATTTTCTCTCAGTTCATTGCTGAACGTAGGCCTATCCTATTATACACGTACAAGTATTTTCTTATTATACAAAATCAATAATTTGGTGTTCATTTCCTGATTATAGTTACCAATAAACCATAAAATCTGGCATCGTTCATCAATTGTCAAAAAACCTGAAACACGTTTCGACTCATCCATATTTAGAAATGCTCCTCTAAAGTTTCAATTTAAATAGTCTATCGTTTAATTTTTTTCTCATTCAAACCCCGTTAAGTGTTTGGAAAATGCTTTCTTAAGTGTTCACTTACAACTTGTAAGGAACCTACGTACCAAAGGACTATGCGTCATAAAGGACCAAAATCCAACAGAGATAGGAGTAATGCAAAGTTCAAATTCATTGGATAAACTTATATAAGTAAGGCGTTCTGCGGGTACTCTCTAAGTAAATCACAGTCGTCCAGACACCAATCATCATTGTATTTACTCTGAATAAAACACAAATATCTCAGTTTTGCAATATAATCAAACACAGGGCCCATAGAATGAAATGAAATAAATGTTAATACCTACTCAATTACACAACTTTCAGCTCTGTTTGATTATGATCCACTTTCCCTACAACGTTACCCATGGTCCTTTGGAATATCTACAACCACTGGATCAGGCTGTGTGCTGTTATGTCAGCCAGTGTCTTCGTTTATGTATTTAGAAGATGAACACATAATAGCTAAATAGTTGGTAAAAAAATTCAAAGTAAAGGAATGAAAACAATAATTCAATTTTAACTTTGATCAAATTTTATAAGTTTTTAATGTAACAAAATAACTAAGTGCTAATATTATTACAGTCAAATATATAACAAACTTTGTCTTATATTGTTTTAAGTGTAATTTTTTACCCAATATTTTGTAAAAGTAATGAAAGTCGTTGAGGGCACAAAATATTCTTTTCTGTTTTAAGAGTTATTAATTCTGTTATAAAAAAGTTTATGTACACACTTTTTAACTAAACTTGTTACAGTTTAAAAACAATAGTCTTGTGATACAGTTAGCTACAAAGAGATGTAGGTATTCTCTTTTTCACCCTATCGCAATGCAGTTAGATTGAAAATGGAAACATTTTATCTTTGTAATTGACTATACCTGTATACTTATATGAGATCTGGAACCCGTGTCTCAAGAGTTTGTAACTTTTTGAATTTAAATTTCATTAGTCATAATTATAAATACAATTAAACGGTTAAACTCACGCGTACTTAGTAACTACGCGCTACATGTTTCGGAGAGCCTAGGTCTCCATCAAGTAGTGATACTAAACTCGCACGTACTGGTTGTTTTCCGCACAGTTTGCAACTTGTAAAACAATGAGAAGTCTCTTTTTATCAGTATTATTTAGATAACTAGTTCCACTTGCAGTCCTGTGCCACAAAAGTAACATACTTTTGAGACACAGGACTCTGAAATGCAGAGTCACGGCTCACCTGTTTGGGCTACTTGTAAGCGAGCATGAGTGCCTATAGATTTTTAAAACTTCTGCTTACCTAAAATCTTATTGCGTAGATATACTGCATAGGCGTCTTCATGTAATACGAAGACGCCTTATTTTCTTGAATTCGCAAATACTCACTTTATTTGATGTTTGCTCGTTTATCAGTGAAATTTTTCCTGCTTTTGCGTTATTTAGAGTCAGTTTGGTTGAAATTATTTATATAATAAAATACATTCAGAAATAAAGTGGAACGCATTCCATTCAAATTGTGGTTTACTAAGTCTTTGTAATAATAGTTATTTATTATACAAGGGGGCAAAGTTGTTGTTTAACTGTCGTGCCAATATTGAGACCTGAGCTAGCGAAAGATTCCAAAATTGAGCCACGAGCGTAGCGAGTGGTTCAAAAACTGGAATCTTGAGCATTGCGAAGGTCTCAAGGCACGAGAGTTGAACAAACTTTGCCGCCAAGTGTAATACAACTTTTTTCCCCTCACTATCGCGAGGAAATATGATTACAAATCTCATCCAAATGTAAATTAACTTAAAGAAACTATTTAAAACTCTATGTCGAAACGTATCGTAGAATAGAGTTACCTATGGAACATAAATATTGCCAATGGCTTACAAAGTCACATGAGAAACGACCAATTTAACATGTGAGCTCCCATTGCGCATGTTTACTACGGTCATACAGATCCACTTATACTAGGCAGTAGGGGGCTATAGGAATTAGAGAAATGTCAAATTACTTTATTCACAAGTGTGTAAAAAGCGTTTTTACCCGCTCGTATTAAAGGATAAACGAGCGCTTTACGAGCTAGTGAGGGGAAAATATATTTATTACTATTTTGCGCATCTACGAATAGTCATTTGCGCTGAAGTTATGACCTTATGACATATCACATAACAGTACATTTTTTTCATAACATTTATCATCAAAATAATGTATCGTTCGCGATTCCTGTATAACTCAAACGCAAATGACTATTGGCCGCCACGTGGTGATGGTAGTAAGTCAAAGTCAAACTATTCTTTATTCAAGTAAGCTTATTAATAAGCATTTTCGAATCGTATGACATTAAATATCAAGAGAGAGAAAAAAATCTACAGAAACTCTTCAGAAGAAATCTACAGAAAAGATCTAAGAATACTTTTGTCACCACCCTAACTTGATTCAGGGATTAAAGTGTCACTTATCATTCGTCTTAAGAAGATTGATGATGATGATGAGCAGTAGCATCACCGTAGTGGACACAATTAACTGCGCTCGCCAACCCGCTTACCCAGCGTGGCGATTGTTTACATTTACCTCCTAATGCGTCCATACGCATTGTCAATAGGACAGGCCTATGCCCAGCAGTGGACTGAGAGAGGCTAGGAGAACTTGTAAATTCTGCTTTTCGAACTCGTAACAGTTTAGGCCATGTCGGTCGCTCTCCCCACCAATTGCTCAAACAAAGAAATCGTACATTTAATCATTCGGATAATGTTTGAAATTTATGACCTATTCTGGATAGAAGATAAAAAGTTTATTTGATTGCTGCAAGTACACATCAATACAGTACAAAATGACAAAGTTAATAGAGGAACAATTCAATACAATACTAATAAATAGAAATGATGTACCTACTACATATCTGTTAGATGAAAGTATCACTACCTAGTATTTCCGCTAAGCATATAAAGGAAAAAAACAACTGATATATTTTATGAATATATTTTATAAAAATAATGATATATTTTATAAATATATCAGTTGTTTTTTAGTTTTTGTCAGTTATAAAACAATGGGTTTTTCCGTACCGTGTTCATCATATAAGAACGGAACCGCGCCGTTGCGTTTTTAACGCGGACTTACTATTTCTATCCATCTCACTCGTACTCACATATTGGTGCGGTCGAGCCGTACGTTCATAGCCATTTTTTAGCCAGTACAGTCACACCGGTCACAAATGAATATATTGTATAAAAACTGAAAAATATAAAACAGTGCTCGGATTTACAGAAAGAAAAGTTTAATTCTCCATAACATTCTTCATGAAATAAAACCGGCTGTCATCCGTAGACTAACCCTGCAAAATTTTGAAAACGTCGAGATGTACTTAATTAAATTATTTAATATACGCGATAGTCTTATTTCTTCAATTCTCCAAATAAAAAAAGTTTAAAAAAATATTCCGTACCCTATTCCGCAAGTCACAGTCATCACCAAGCAAGGCTCTAGCTTAATCTCAGTACATTAAATAAATAAGTGTGTCTGACGCTGATACCTAAATATTTGCCATGATTGGCAAGAAAATGTATTGCGGTATCTTGGGTGTTTTTATATGATGAAGAATTTAGATGTTTGCTGTTTATGATAGTCAACATAATTATTTAACAACACAATCAGTTAGGTATTACACTAAACATATTGAAGTAAAACGAGTTAGGGTACCTAATTTTTTAAATAATCAAAACTTGCTTTTACTTTACTTCATAAACCTACCTAAGGTTTATATTTAGTCAACAAATTACGTGCTTCCCTATATTATATCGCCTTGCTTAATCAAATGGGGCTAAAATAGTGGTTCATTATGGAAGTTAGTAACTGAAAAATAAAGCAAATGTATCTGTTTTACAGTCCAGAGGGCTAGCATGTGTTTGAGAGCGGCCTTCTTGCGGCTACCAGTCTCATTTTAACCAATACAATCCAAAAGAGATGGGTATATAACTGGGTGTTATTGTGCACGATGTGCTAAGGCCGATGGTGGAAAACACGAATCTTATCATCATCGTCTATGCCGGAAGACTATCTAATTAACTAATTATATTTTCAACTAGTTAGGTAAATTAGAAGTAAGTACAGTGAATGTAATATAAAATTTTAGACTATGGTGTAAAATTGTATGTATATTTACAGACATAAGTAACAAAGTGTAAACATATTTATGTCTTGACTGTACATGCATTTTTTACAATACTCTACTAACTGAAAAACAAATAAAGACACCAGAATAAGTGCGCCAATCAAAACAATCTCCGTCAAGAAAAATGTATTTTTAATCTGGATCAGATGTAGAATGTGATAACTGAAATTTTACTTACTTACACTTCGTGTTATGGGAAGATTAGAAGGGGTTTTGATATTTTTTTATTTTTTGTACACAAATAGAGATTTCAGGAAATACTTTAAAATATACGTTGATGTGAAGTGCACTCGGTTAAAAATAACTAAAAGCGCTAGTGATGTTTACACTTAGGTACCTTACCTACTTCCAATAAACGATTATATTGTTCGAGAAATATAAATTGAATGTTTATTTTTACTATAATTTTGGTAGAAAGTTACCAATTTATATTTCACGAACTATACCAAGGTGAGAAATAATTTGAAATAAAAATATTTTATCCTTATATTTTCAAACTTGGCCCGTATTTATTAGATTCAGGGTTTATTAAATTCACCACTTAATAAAAATTCTGGGAACGTGTGAAAAGAAACACATTAAGTATTAAAATATAAGCACCAATCTACTTAATTGCTTATTAAATTTTAATTCGTGATACCACAAGGAAATAACTACGGACAAATCATAGTGATTTATTCATATATATAAAAGAAACGGTTGACATTAGGTACGTGTCATTAACTGTTTTGATATTTTATGACTACTGTAATAGAGATCCACTTGAATTTTGAAAGCTGATACAAAAACTCATAATCTACTGTTACATTAGAGTTTGGGTAGCCAAGATTCCAATTGCTAACGCTCAATCGTGAACGTAAAGCAACTAACTGTCTTTGTCACACTATTATGAAAAAGTGACAAAGACATAAGTACAATACGGTATTTCTATTGAGCGTGATTGGCAACTTGGCGACGCATTATTCCGTTGATTCTTGGGTCGATTGCACAAAAATGTACATGTACAAAAGGCCTCCATGAAAACAAAATGTAACGTCATAATTTTGTTACAGGAAGTTAAATTCTCCTAAACATGTTATGGCAGTAAAAAAGGGCGGCAAAAAATGTCATCCGCCTTTTTCAATTGCAATTGTTTACCATAATCGTCGGGGATAGTGCAATACCGCGTAACTAACAAATTCACTTAGGCTCAATTTGAGTGTCAATTGTTTGATATTTGAACTATATCTGTTTTGATAGTTACGCGGCATTGCACTATCCCCGACGATATCTTAGTTTATATGAATTTTATAACACGATGGAAGCGATCGTGTTTTGATTAAGCCCTCCTGCTAGCTGGTTGATAATGCTGGTCTACGTTCCTGGGCGCATTTTAGAGGACTAATGATAAATCATTAATCAACGATCAACTTACGAAGATCGGGAATTCCGTTTAGGAACCCGCTTAGGACAGATAAGCTGTATTACTTACAGGTGTAGTGAGAAATTACTTGCCTTCGGAAACGTTCATAAACACATGCTGTTTCAGGCAGTGTCACCGAGTCTGACTGAAGTAGCATGACAGCTATTACTGTCAGTCTCAGTGAGATAGACTGAAACAGCATGACGTTGACGAACGTTTCCGAAGGCAAGTCATTTCTCACTACATCTGTATGTCGTTTTATTGACAGTTGCTTACTTTAGTGTGACGTCAAAAACGCTGTGATAAACGTAATACAAGTACTTCAGTCAAAATTATAAATAAGCAGACACGCCGTCTTATTATAGTTATTATAAATAAACTATACAGGGTGTAAGTCTAATACGGGCGAAGCTCTTAACGGGTGTTAGTTTACGACATATTAAGTACATTCAAATAACTTTTACTTAAAATTAGAGCATTAAAATTTTCCATACAAAATAATTCAGCGCGCAATGTAGAGCTACATACGCGAGTTAATCACTCGTTGACAGCTAATTTCTAAAGCAGATGACATAACTGCCATATCAACAATAACAAATGTACGTACCTACATTGCTGCTCCGATAATCTTAAAAAAATTCTGTGGGGTCATAATTAAGAGTAATTTAAAAAAAACATTGTAAGCCATGATTACACTAATGAATCCCATGCCTGGTTTAATTGATCGCCCGTATTAGATTTACACACTGTATAAACCAATATTATAATTGCGACACTATATAACTGTCTGTCTACTTGTCTGTATGTTACCTCTTCACGTTAAAACCGTGGATGGATGGATTCCCTCGCCGCCGCGCGCCGGTCGCCTTAGACCAATGTCGTGGCCTGGCCGTTAGGTCTTACACTTATAGTTAGACTTTCGTATTAAAGTAAACATGATTATGTTCTTTAAACGGTTTAGTAATAGAAAGTAAGTCCGCGTTAATAACGTAGCGACAGCTCATAGTAGGGCTACTGAGGATTAATAAGCTAAAGGTAATTTTAGTCACACCTCAAAACTTGCCGAAAGTAGGCACTTTTTTCGGCATTTGCCGCGATAAAGTGAGCCTACAATCTGCTTGGCAACCAAATATTATAAATTATGTGCATGTATATTCAAAATGATTAGTTGCCCCAAGAAAATAGTAGATTGTTAAACAAGGAATGAACACTCTACTTTTCATATCGAATACAAGGAAAGAAAAAACAAGGATCTATTTTATTCAAAATATGATTTTATCCTTAGTTGCCAAATAAATTACATCAGGGGCCTAACTTAAAAAAACTTTAGATTTTTCAAAAACGATGTCGTAATTTTGCTTGTTATAATTTTTGAGATTCACATCATGCCTGGTGCTTATAGTGGTTTTTAACACAAAACAAATAGGTATTAAACATGCATGTGATATTTTTTAAATGATTGTTACGTATTTGTACAAAAGTCATTGGATGTATAGTGTTTATTAAAAACAGTCAATAAATTGAAAAATATGAATGCGACGTAAATTGTTTCATATTTACTTTTGTGCAATTTTGTTCAAACAGTGTCCGAGTCAGGCTGTATAAAATTGTGCCTTTGCTTGCTCATTAATTTAAAAAAAAATTTTTGGTGTACTCTCTTTAACACCAGAAAATAGATACAGAAAATTGTTAACAAAAAAATGATAAATAATTTTTAAGAATTTAACAGAATTCATTTATATTTCAATTAAATAAAGCAGCAAAAAATGTTATTAACATTATAGTGTTCACTCTCTACATTTTTTTATGTGTCCTGGGTTACGGGTACCGGATGAGTTAAGGTTAAGAATACCAACCACTTTTCCGCCCTAGGGTAGAAACGTATCACTTTCATCCCGCTTCATAGACGAACAATGACCCAATTTATGAAAATTGGAAAATATTTTCGTACCTATTATGTACTAATGTGTACAATCAGGAGCGAAGTAACATCTGTGTCCGTTCGGGATCTGCAGATTACTGCATTACTAGTCGTTATCCTTCAGAATTACCCGCGCAAATGACATTTGTAAAGTCATTATCGGTGTTCCGTGTACATGTGCGACTGTAACGAGAATCGATTTATTTCATTGAAGTGTAAAAATCGTTTTGTGTGAAAATATATGAGGCGATTTTCTTTAAAAAAATCTTATTCTAGCAAACTTATTTCAAACGCAATAACAGTTACTAATTAAATAAGAAATTACTTCAATGGCAAATAAAATCTATCTAAATAAGGCAAGCTAATGCACAAATAGAGTGCAACATAATTTATCGATAATCGCTTTATTTCAGATGGAGTTCTTTGGAGAAATTTTATTCGTTCAACGATTCCTTGGCTTTGGACCATGTTTTTGAACTGCATGCTGTATGCCGGAGTTTTAGCTCGGAAACTTAACTCCTCGCCCCTCCATAGTATAATATTTACGATTGGGCCCATGCCCTACTAAGAAAATGAAATAAAAATACCTGTGCAATAAAATATATATTTGTGTTATAGCATTATTTTATTTTACCCTTTCATTATTCTTTTTTGTAATATAAATTCACTATTACGGTAGGTACAGAAAAAAATATTGCACTAAGTACCTTCATAATTCGGTTTTGGGCTTGTTCGGGAGTGCCGTCTCTTAAAACGTAGTGATTTTATTCTATTTGGACTGGTCTTCCGTTGCAATTTAATCATATTCGTATGTCAGACAAGGCGTTAAAAAAATGATACTAAAATCATTTAAAAAATAATATGTAAGTACATACTTCCCTAAATAACTTGAAAAAGTGGTTCTTATTTTCATAATTTAAAACCAGTTAATCTTGAATGGTTCGTTCCCATAAAATTAATTTATGAACTTTCTCTAAAGTGTTATAAATCAAACCAGGTAAAACTGTTCAGCCATTTAGCTCCATTTTTATTTTAACTGAAATTTACTCTTTATGTTCCTACAAAGTACTAAAGAAAATTTGTAGTTTTCATTTGGATGCAATTTATAATAATCGATTATAACCTATCGACTCAGAAGATATAATTATATTATATCCACTTCTCACCTTATAAAAAGGCAGAAAGTTGGATAATGTTTGTTGATAACCCTATAGTCGACTTTTTAAAACTTAGAGGACTGAACAATGGACAAAAGACAATAACACGGTTAAAAAAAAATACAGGAATTGTAACTATTTCCGTGAACAATTAACTAAAAACTATATGATAGCTTTTTCATTAATCACAATCAAATACTTGACACATGACTGCCTTGGTTGATCCTCGGTAGTTAGGACCAATTCATATTGGATCTCACGCGTAAGGAATCCAATAAGTAATTAGTAAGTTAATTTGAAGCGTCATCGAAATGTATTCGCTTAGAAAAAGATATCATGAGATGAGATGAGTGTTGCTTGATTTTAATTTTAAGAAATTGACGTGTTTCGTATTGGTACATTTCGATGCAAGTGCAAAAAAATGTTTTTTCGACGAGGGTGAAAGTTGGAGCCCGAGTAAAACGAGGGCAACAATCACCCTAGTTAAAAATAATTTTTTACACGTGTATCGAACGACTTTTTTCATAATTAGTGCCTTAAAAAAAGCGTGCAAAGTTTTTTTTTTCCCAGTTAGGAAAAAATGAAATTGCTTTGAAAATTACATCTGATGGTTCGAGCACGGCGTTCTGAAAAATATTAAGTAGTAGTTATCTAGGAGTAGGCATCAAGAATTTTCCAATTGAATGGGATGAAATGATTATTATAGATAATGAAGTTTGAAGCAGGTTTGTTATTTTGTACTTACTATGATATGTTTACTATGTATAGTTATACTCGCCGTTAATAGAAGTTGAGAATAATGTAAACGAACCTCGTATTAAAAAAAAAATAGTTTCCAATCTGCCTAATTAAATACCTACTGCTAAATCCATGTGTTATTTTAATCGACTCTGGCCATTATATTATCCTTAACCTTTTCATCACACTTGCTGTCTAAGCGCGCCATTGCTTGCGTGCGTAGCGGGAGTAGCAGAAAAGTGAAATTCCCTAGGGAGTAATAGAAATGTCAGTACGTCGTTTAATAATATTATGTCTTTAAACTTATTTTATTGTCGGCAAGTGTGATGAAAAACATTGTATGCATCACGGTCGGTAAGTATTCCACTACTAACTAGAGTCATAAAAGCCCTATGCCTGGCGGCGACGGGCTTCTAACACTCTCGTTAGTTGTTCCGTACTTACCTCCCTTGATGCACAATGTACTATTAAAACTATGAAATAGTGAACAGTTAGTTTAAATTGTTGGCAATTCCTATTAACAGTGAGTTTAGAAGCTTGTTTTGTTTCCTTGTTTCATTCTAACCGTGGATTGCTAACTTTTTATCGCGGAGATGCAATATTTCTCAACAAATAATATGGTCACTGATATTAAAATAAAAAAAATATTATAGTACCTATTCTACGATAACTTACCTAATAATTTAGATGTTAACTTTGTATTTTTTGATAGAACCCTCAAAATAATTAGATTCCATTCATCAGTAGAAAGCAAAAAAAACTTGCATTATTCCCTAATCACAATTGCACTTTTAGAACACAATCCTGGTGTTATAACCAGCTTAAAAACCTTAAGTTCACATTTTTTTTTAGCAAAAAATACTGATATTTATTAGTATTAACGTAAAAATATATCAGCGAACGTGTTTCACGATATGTGTCAAAGACGTCAAATGCTATAGAAAGTCAAATACATTTGTTTACTTTTTTTATTCTACTGACTACTGGTATGGATGCTATATATTTTTTTAGCAGTATCATTAATACAAAGTCAAAATATTGTATTATAAGTAGTAGGTATACCTATAGTAACTACAAATGTGATGCGTAATATTTTGCCGTCTGGGGCCCATTTCTCTAAAGCTTATAACTTGTAATACAAGTAGTCTCACAACTCTTTTTCACACTATTAAGATATGGGCCCCAGATATTGGCTGAAATATTAAAATTCATATCGCTGTCTCAATTATATAAATATCAATTGGACAGATGTTAATAAATTCTGTCAAAAATATGAATTCAGCCGGGTGTAATGAACATACGAGGGCAAATGATTATTGACTGCTTCCTGTACAGTCGAGTCATGTTTTTACGTCAGCTATTGCTATGACCACTTATCTTTTAACATTTTAATAGTTATGTCAGTACACAATACCTAAGATAAAACAAATATTACATAAATAAGACTCTTAACACAAACTGAAATATCATTGGACGTAATATGAATTATGAATATATAAAGCTGTGTTAATAGTCACGGATCATTCTTTTAATACTTGCCACCCTAGTCAGAAGTTACATCATCTTTTTAGTATTTATAACAAATTACTTTTACAATATAACATTTTTCGCATATAACATTATCGCGGCTGTATTGATCGATATAATTATAAAAGTAAAATACATAAATTATTTAATAAAAAGATGACTAGTGATGAGTCAACTAAAAAAGGTTCAATACATAGACAATGGCTAATTGGATTTATTGGTAAGTTCCGTTATACAAGTGCAATTTTTTGTTACGATAGGTATATTATTTTTGCAATACGGCAATGTTCAGTAAAACTATATTCAGTGTATACAGGGTGTAAGTCTAATACGGGCAAAGCTCTTAAGGGGTATTAGTTTACGACATAATAAGTACATTCAAATAACTTTTACGTAAAATCAGAGCAACAAAATTTTCCATACAAAATAATTCGGCGCGCAATGTAAAGCAACATACGCGAGTTAAGCACTCGTTGACAGCTAATTTCAAAAGCAGATGACATAACTGCCAAATCAACAATAACAAATGTTCGTACCTACATTGCTGCTCCGATAATCTTAAAAAAATTCTGTGGGGTCTAAATTAAGAGTAACTTTAAAAAAACCTTGTAATCCTTGATTACACTAGTGAATCCCATGCCTGGTTTAATTGATCGCCCGTATTAGATTTACACACTGTATATTTTATCAGAGCGCATTATATTTATCTGTCTATAGTATCTGATCATAGGTACTCTATGGAACAACACTTTTGTTAAATAGTATTTATCATCATCCTATTTCAGTCCACTGCTGGATAAAGGCCTCTCCTAATTATGTATGCGTATGCGCATTGAGAATGCCTATATTTTACGTTGGGTAAGCGGGTTGGCAATTGCAGTCATTTGTGCAGCTGCTGCCCATAATCAATCTTCAATAATTGAATAGTCAGCGACATAATATCAATCCCTTATTGTCGACTACGACTACACTCATAGGAAGAGTTGGAGTCAGGATCACGCTGCATAATAGGAGATCACTAACAGTTTTATTGAAAGTATCATGCACTAGTTAGACGGCAATCATTTTAAACACGTTCACATTATTTCCAAAATAATATTATTATAATATGTATTGTTGAGATGTAAAATAAGTTATTCCATTTCATTTTGTCAGCCTCCGTAGCCTAGTTGGTAGTGACCCTGCCTACGAAGCTGGAGGTTCCGGGTTCGAATCCCGGCAAGGGCATTATTTGTGTATTTATTTATCACAAATATTTGTTCCTTGGTCATGGCTGTCTATGTATTTAAGTATCTATATGTATCTATCTATTATACTACATATATATATCCCACATGACAAGCCTTAATTGAGCTTACCGTGGGACTTGGTCGATTTGTGTAAGATGTCCCAAGATATTTATTTATTTATTTATTAATTACGGCATCGTACTTTTTTTTCTAATATTGGATAAATAACCTATGGAGAAATATTTGCATTATTTATTATTAAAATGTTTGGATTATCACAGCCTTATTTCGGAAAAAAACATAAAATTTAAATAGGTAGGTATCTTATATATTACTGCGGTATGGAAAAAGTAAAATCTAGTTATCTCCAATTAAATTATAATTAGTAATGATTAACGATTTTAACAAAACTGTTACTTCTACGAGTATATGCAGCGTGAAATTGAAAATTACGGGCCCGTAACGTTTATGTAGGTACGTTCATGATAATGAATTGTTTGTCGTATGGTATTACATGTATGTCACTGCAAGATATATATGTACAATTACATTAAATTAAAATTTAAAGCTAGAATTCTTAAAGTAATGAATAAAGATGCAATACAATGTGTACTCAATTATTATAAATATAATTAAACGGTTAAACTCACGTGTAGGTATTTAGTCACTCCGCGCGACATGTTTCGAAGAGCCTAGGTCCCCATTATCAAGCACTGAGCCCGCGTTCACGCCAAGCGACTCGCGAGCGCGACGCGTACTGGCGTGGCAGCTACACTGCACAATTATTATCCGTGGAAAAAACATATTATAAATAAATAATAATCTAAATGTGTTCCCTGGGTCCGATTCCACCATTCAAATATACACTATGGATCATCATCATCATCATCAGCCTATGATAGTCCACTGCAGGACGTAGGCCTCTCCTATTAATTATGCGTATAGACGCATTAGGAGGTAAATGCCCATAATCGCCACGCTGGCCAAGCGGATTGGCGATCGCAGTAATGTGTCCACTATGATGACGCTGCTGCCCATCATCAATCTTTTATCAAATAGTGGTCAGTGACACTTCAATCCCTTAGTCGACTCTTACGACACCCGCAGGAGGAGTTGGGGTGGTGACAAATGTATTCTTACTGCCGTCACCACACGGCCTACACTATGGATATGTATATGAAATAAACGCGCTGTGCGTAGAATGGTTTTAAAAGTTAACATATATGATTGTGTCACACACGCAAAGAGACAAAATGCAGGTCGACATTTGCAGCTACGATATGATGACGCAATTTCTCATGAAATCTTATAAAATGTTATCGAATCTGTTCACTCGCGTAATTTAAGTCGGTGATTGCTCGACATATTTCGACCCTTAAGAGGGCCCTCGTACGGAGCACCTTCGGCCAAACTTGTGTATTACGGGCCTACGCCCTGGTAAAACGGGTGCCTACTGGCGGCAGTGGCGGGGGCGATGCAAGGAAAAATCTACTCTCAATGCAACTTTTTTCATAATTACTATAATTTATGGTTAAGTGAGTAACCCGGTACGATAATTTTTTTTTCTACTCCCGTACTTTTATTTATCATTTACAGGGTCGTAGACACACCTTTAGGGTGCAGCTCCACTGAGGCGGAGAGGAGCGAAGATGTGCAAAATTGGCCAATGAGACCACATGACAGTGTTTCGAATTTTGAATTTGAAGAATGTAATTGGTCAATTTTCCGCTCCTCTCCGCCTCAGTGGAGCCGCACCCTTAATCCTACCTCTGGGTACCTTATAGATGTCAAGACCATTCTATATTGTCTATTCTGTACAAACGCATCCGGGCATACACGCAGTGCGTTTTTGGATTTTAATTAAGGCACCTCGTGTATACAAGACATAATGAAATACATTACCGACCTAATTTTAAATGTCATTTCTGATGAAAAGTTTTTTTTTTTTCATTTTAGTCCTTGTGGATAGGCGAAAGCACTAAGCCATACTGCCAGGATGATTTTTGTATCGGTATTTTATGTTCACTGTGAGATACGTTTAAGGAATCATATGTACAGTCGCCTTCAGATATATGGTAGCGGTCGAGGTCCCCAAATAAATCGGAGCAACGTAAAATTTCAATAAATTCGTTACGTGAGAAAAGGGCAATAATTTAGAGGCATGTAATTCGTCAAAAATTTAGGAGCAACCACCTTTCAATGAATTCGTAACGTATAATTAGGCAAAAATATCGGAACACAGAGATAATCAGAAATATCTGAGCAGTCAGGGTGGTCGTAAATATCTCAACATTTATGGAAAATATACCTTAGTGTCATATAAACATCGCTTTAAATTCTTTATGGTCAGCCACAAGTTTTGACTAGGTTGTCAATAATTTGAATTTAGAACAGAGTGGTTTGTTGTGACGTTCTTCGAAAAGAGTAGACATTTGTCATCGTGACAAATATATTTCTGTCTCTTTCGCAAATTGGACAGATATTATGCCTAAATCATTAAAATGAGTTATCTAGTTAACCGCTGTTTTGTCGTATTGCCAAAATTGGCAAAGGTAGAACTAGGAGCAAAGCTAAATTTCGCGAGAAGACGTCGTGTATTTACTGGGCGGTGGCGCAATAAATAGTTCGAGTAATAATTATATTGAAGTAGGTATTATTAAACAGCGATTACAATGGGATTTGAAAGTACTGTTGACACACCAGTGTATAAGTCAATCTAGAATATATTCATAGTCATACAGGGTGGCCAAATAAGATATATACACTTTATTTTTGAAATTTTATTCTATACATAACACAAAAAATATAAAATATCACTGGTTAAATCAAATTATATTGGATCGGCAATTACCCACGGAAAATAATCAGACAAATGTCCACCCCAGTAGCATCGCAGATGCCAACCTTTTTCATCGCATTTTTTTTATTTATTTTTTATTTTATTCGGATATGAAACAAACGGTCATACAAAAAATATTCATACAATTTTTTCATCACTTTTTCACACATTTCTGGCGTTATTTCAGTGATCGTGGTTCGAGTATTTTGTTTTAATTGTTTAAGGTTCGTTGGCCAATTAGAAAAGACAAATCCTTTTAAATAACCCCACTGAAAAAAAATCAGGAGCTATCAAATCGGGCGATCTTGGGGGCCAGTTAATGTCACCTTTTTATCACACTTGCTGTCTAAGCGCGCCATTGCTTGCATGCATAGCGGGAGTAATAGAAAAGTGAAATTCCCTAGGGAGTAATAGACATGGCAGTACGTCATTTATTGATATTTTGTTTTAAAACTTATTTTTTTTAAAGAGAAATTCTGAAACTATAGGACATACTAAGTAGTATTTGTTTTTAGGGACCATAATTATCTATCATCGATTTTGATAAGAAAACTGCATTTATACATTAGAAAAGAAACGTGTTGAATATGTGAAACCAATGTAAGTATTTTGTTCATTTTAGACATCATGCTTCTTAGGGGATATGGTTCCTAAAAACAAATACTACTATTTACTGCTTAAGACCTACACAATGGATATCCGAATAGTAATAGTGCAGATAAGTTTATTTTTTCAAAACAACCGGATTCGATTCCCCTGCTGAGTAGTTTTTTTTTTCAAATATGTTAATGCACTTTTTGTATTTATTAAAATCGATGACATGGTTCCTAAGAACATATTTTCGTATATACGTATATCCGATAGTTTCAGACATTCCCATACTGACTGATTTTAATGAGCCACCCTGTATTTTAGTAAAGCAACAATAGCATAAACATATATACATATAACATCACTGTTACTGCCTCCTCAGGCTACGTCTACCGCTTACTATCGGACGGTCCGTGTGTTTGTTTGCCACCAACATACAATTATCACTAATAATATACGTGTGAAAAGAAAATTCGTAACTCGTGTAGATTTAAAGCACTCCCTTTGGTCCTGCTTTAATTTATCTCCACTCGTTCCACTACACTTAATTTTTTTCGCACTTGTATCGTAATTAACTATTTTACTTTCGGAAATTCGTTACAATTGTCACAAGGCATAGAACGATTTTCGTAAATTCTTGATATGAGGTTCGACCTGTTGGAATTTCGCTACAATTGTCGTATTTTTGTAACAATATAAATTACAGTTTTGCTTCGCTTAAAAGACGGTACTTATTGTTGATTGCTAAAAGTTTTTGCAATATATTTGAAACACAAACAACCACACGGCCCGTCTGATGATAAGTGGTAATCGTAGCCCATGGACGCCTGCAATGGGAGAAACTCAATTTACAATTCTCGTACTTGTCACCGTGGTAAAATAGGATCCGCAAATTACTTTTAGGTATTCTGTTCAGCCTTTATACTTTTTTAGTTCCGTTTAAATAAATCATTTGCTAGCTTTACGATTTTATTTACTCATCCCATATTAATATGATTAGGTACATCAATAAAAAATAAAAATTGAATTTATGCATTTTTCGATAATGATGCTTGAAAACTTCTCTTTTATCTAGGAAACTCATTTACGCACCCACAACAGTGCCGTTAAAATCATCTTTGACATTGACAACTTAAAGTAGTAGTAGTGACAACATGTAACAAATTAAAATAAACTATGTAACGCAGACTTAAGGTGTATTTCCTATAAATGTTCCGATCTTTATGATCATCCTGGCTGCTTCGATATCTTTGAGTCATTTCGTTCCGATATCTTTACCTACTTGTACGTTACGAATTTATTGAAAAGTGACTGCCCCTAAATTTATGACGAATTACACGCTCCCAAATCATTGCCATTTCTCACGTAACGAATTTATTGAAATTTTACGTTGCTCCGATTTATTTGGGGACCTCGACCGCTACCATATATCTGATGGCGACTGTACCTACAAAACGTACACCAAACTTCATTGTATACTTTCCCTGTATGTTTCTGTGTTGTCTCCTTAATAAATAAATAAACCAGCTTTCTTTTTTAATTTTGACGTCTCCCGCCCGACCATGATTATTAACCTTAATATGATAGTTATTAAGCATTTCTTAAGTAAGTTATAATTCTAAAAATGTTTTAAAATTTTAATAAGCTTTTTTTTGTCAGCTACCACAGCCATGCTAACATACGGTTTCCAAAGTGGCTGGATGTCGCCTGTGATCATCTTACTGCAGTCTGAGGACAGTCCGGCCGGCTATCCTCTGTCCAACTACGATATATCTATGATCGCCAGCGCTATTAGTGTGGGAGCCACCTTTTCAGCCGTCACGTATGGATACATATCAGACTACATTGGCCGGCGCATGACTTTTGGCTTAATAGTGATTCCACAAATTGTAAGTAGTTTAACAACGATTGATGTTGAAAATATTAATTGATCTATTCTACAATAACAGTTAGATCTCAATTAATTATATACCTTACTAATTCTCGCTAACAAATATTATGTGAGAGTATTCGATGTAGAAACTAACAATAAAAAAAAATATGATAGAATCGTACCTAAGTTCTAATTAAAAAAATCTACTGAAAAAACGTAGTTCGATTGAAATAGTAATTCATTTATATTGAAAGCTATAATTTATGAGTTCAGTTAATTATATCGCGTACATAATCAGTGATATGTCAACTCAAAATTCATTATATATTAAGCATAAAATCGGTACCTATACAAAGTGCTTATCAAGCTTAAATGGTTTTCGCTTAAAACTGTTATCTTCATTATTGTACCTAAATATTCACTTATCGGGACTAAATAAATATGAACAACACGTTTATATTTTGTCATAAATCGTTCTCAGTCACAACGTTTTTTTTAGTTTACTTTCGGCTTGAAGTTGGTATCAGCCAACCCATGGGTGTTGGTGGTATCTCAAGCCTGCGCCGGGATAGCCGGGGGAGGGGTGTACACTGTTGGCCCAGTGTACATAAAGGAGATTGCACAAGACTCTTTGAGAGGTGTTCTTGGTACTTCAGGAATACTTTTATCGGTACGTGCCTTTGAAAATTTATCATTTTAATTTACAAAACATTGGATTCGATTCTTATGCTCACAGACTGTTTTATTTACTATATTTCAGTTGTATTTTTTTTCTTTTGTATGCTACGGAGCAGATTTGCTTAATCACGAATTGACTTTTTGAAACAGGCATCAAATTCAATTTTGATTTCACTGCTAGCCAAAAAAGGTATAAACACTAAAATAAATAAATATTTTGGGACATAATCTTACACGAATCGATTTAGTCCCACCGTAAGTCAATTAAGGCTTGTGATGCGGGTACCAGGCGACGATATACAGGGGGCCCATTCAAATCGGTCAGAATGGAAAAGTCTGAAACTATAAGACATGCGAAGATTTGTTCTTAGGAACCATGTCACCGATTTTGATAAAAATAAAAATTGCATTCACACATTTGAAAAAAAAAACTCAACACAAAAAGAATTCAATCTTTTCACGTACTTAAATTTATTTTACTAGGTGTTTATTGTGTAAATCTTAAGATTATTTTTTTTTTCATATTTATCAACGCAGTTTTCGTTATTATTAAAATCGATGACATGGTTCCTATCCTAAGAACGGATCGTCGTATGTCTTATAGTTTCAGATTTTCCCATACTGACCGATTTGAATGGGCCACCCTGTACGAGTATATAATAGATAGATACTTAAATACATAGACAACCATAACCAAGGAATAAAATATATATTTGTGATAAATAAATACCTACACGAATAATGCCCTTGACGGGATTCGAAACTGGAACCTGCAGCTTCGTAGGCAGGGTTATTATTATGTTTACCTTTCTTATGTTTCAGATGTTTGGTCTGGTAATAATGTATGCAATGGGTGCTTACATGAATTACTACACTGTACTTTGGATAGTAGTGTGGTTGCCTATTCTAAATCTAATCGCGCTATTCAAACTACCTGAATCACCAGCGTACTTAATAAAGAAAGGAAAAATTGAGGTAACTATAAGCTTTTAACTGAAATGTCAATACGATAATACGCCCTGCACCACTTGCTATTAAAATGTATCGACAACCCAATCTGAAGAATTTGTTTAAAAAGTGTAGTTTCCGGAATTCTACTACCTTTCTTTTTCATTCATTTCACTTTTATAAGTCCAAGATAGAATTGACAAAATTTATGTTTATTGCGACTTGTTTGATTTAGCCATTTAATTATACTCTAACTAAGAATCTCCATCAGTAAATAAAGGCGATAATTTAAAATTTTATTTAGGTACCCAACTCTTTGCGCCTGAATTCTTTGAATTTGCCGCCTTTTTCTACAGTTACTGTTGGACAGAGCAAAGAGAATAAAATCACTACGTTTTAAGAGACGGCACTCCCGAACAAGCCCAAAACCGAATTATGAAGGTACTTTGTACCAACGTACAAAATATATGTCAATACTACCAACTTAAAAAAGCAACACTAGAGCTCGACACTCACTACACTTCCTGTTTGTCGATATCGATAAAAGTGCAATATTTTTTTCTGTACCTACCGTAATAGTGAATTTATATTACAAAAGAATAATGAAAGGGTAAAATAAAATAATGCTATAACACAAATATATATTTTATTGCACAGGTATTTTTATTTCATTTTCTTAGTAGGGTATGGGCCCAATCGTAAATATTATACTATGGAGGGGCGAGGAGTTAAGTTTCCGAGCTAAAACTCCGGCATACAGCATGCAGTTCAAAAACATGGTCCAAAGCCAAGGAATCGTTGAACGAATAAAATTTCTCCAAAGAACTCCATCTGAAATAAAGCGATTATCGATAAATTATGTTGCACTCTATTTGTGCATTAGCTTGCCTTATTTAGATAGATTTTATTTGCCATTGAAGTAATTTCTTATTTAATTAGTAACTGTTGTCGTTTGCAGTTACTAATTATATATTCAATAATGAAATGAAAAAATAATTAGCTACTAGGATAAAATAATTTGATACTGACATGTCTGGATCAAGAGGAAATCTTGACAAAAATACGCCAGAAGTTCGTTTTAATTCACGCCGAACACAACACACTTCACATTTCCTTATTGTTGTGCCCCCCATTTAGACGAAAAATTTAAATATTTTGTATAAAACACAATAAAACATGAACCCGGGATCAGCTTTCATAATAAACAATTAGACGGTACGTTTCTGACACTGACGTTTTACCTATTTAGGTGGTAAATAAAAGTATAATACATCTAAGTTTGAAGGACAGTATGATTATGTGCTAATAAAATGCAACAGTAGGCATTTTAATTCTATAAGATTATATTTATGTCTCAATGTTGGTACCAAATGGTTTCATAATTTACCATAGTATGAAGTGTCGAGGGGCTGGGACAGAGTATAAAATCAGTTCTTATGTATTTATTCCCACAGATTTTTTAAATTAAAGTATGTATTTACAATTACATATATTTTTATACTTTCAAAAAGGAAGCCACAAAAGTAACGGCCTGGCTGCGAGGAGTGGACGAAGATAACAAAGAAGTGGAGAGAGTTATCACAGCTACCAAAAATGAAATAGCAATATACGAAAACCTACCAGCAGTAACATGGAAGACTATCCGTAAGTATGTGTAACATTTTTCAATTAAAAAAACCGGCCAAGAGCATGTCGGGCCATGCTCAGTGTAGGGTTCCGTAGTTATTCAAAAACGGCTGAGCCGATTGTAATCAAAATAGTTTTATTTTAAAGTATTTTATAAGCCTACTATTCATTATTTTTTTCATATTTTTTGGATATACAAATCAACAGTTGGAGGGGGGAAGGGACACAATATTTTTTTTCTGGAGCGATTATTTCCGAAAATATTGGCTTACAAAAAAACTTTTTTACAAGAGCCTTATTCTTTTTAATAGACCTATTCAATGATATCCCACACTATAGGATTACAGCAAATAAAAAATCATCCCTACTTCACCAGTTGGGGAGGTACCTGAAAACAATTATTTTTCTAGTTTTTATTGTACCACTTCGTTGGCATGATTATTGTATATTTGTAGTACCAAGTTGCAAACTTCTAGTACTGACGGCCAAGGAGCTATGGTGCGGACAGACGGACAGACGGACATGGCGAAACTATAAGGGTTCCGTTTTTGCCCTAACCCCCTAAGAAACCCTAATAAGAGAATATACAAGGTCCTAATTTATTAGATGCAGATATTTTTACAGTTGATAGTACTCGGTCTCTAGAGTATATTAAACTATGAAACATTATAGCTTTTACGATGTTTTTTGGGAGAAAACGGAAAAACAAATTGGCTACGTAAAACACCCTGTTTCTGTGATTATTAAATGAAAACTCATTGAACAGATTCGAGGACCTCTTTTACGTACCACATAACTGGAACTGGCCACTTCACGTCGATAAATTAAATACTTGATTGTCAATGTCATGTTATTTTCCGTTGGATTGTGTCGTTTGATGACATGACAGACCTGACAGACAGTGTTATTGAGACGTGATAATGCACATGATGATTTTTTTAGAAGAAATTATAATTAATTTTTTTGTTAGGAAAAAGAAATCACAAAAGTTACGTGAAAATATTTCTCAATTTATATTTAAAGTTAATTATTTTAATGTGAAGTATCATGTGTTAAAATATCTGCAACTAATAAATTAGTACCTTATACATCCGAGACATGCTGGCTCCCCAGAATAAGGTCCTAAACTGAATCGCATTTAGTACATCGTGGTAGCCCCCAAGAAGGAGAGGTGAATATTTATTTATTTATTTATTTCAGTAACTACCAAGACGTCACGGAAAGCTCTTGGGTTATCTTTCCTCTTGCTCACGTTGCTGGACTTGGGAGGCAACTACGCAATTCTTGCTTATGCGTCCGTTATCCTTAGAAATTCTGGAGTCACGATTGCACCGGAATTACAAGCAATATGTTTCCCCGCACTTATGACAGTTGGCTGTTTAATGTCAGTCCTGACAGTGGAAAGATTTGGTAGAAAGGTAAGTAGCTTCGAATCTTTTGTAACAACTCATGTTGCTTTCACTTTAACTTCTAAAGGGTTTACCTCCTAAGGGGAACCTCTAAGTTCTATAATGTTGAGTATGAACTGTGTATAGTTTCCTAAATGACAGTTAATATCATTCTCTTTTTTACCACTTTTTGTTTTTCTCGTAATCTTAATTTTTCAATAGAAATTATAAGATATCTTACTTACTTTTTCCCATTATAAATATGTCTTTAATTAATAGTTTTTCAGTAGCTTATTTTATCCTATAGTTAGTAACGTGCATGTAGTAGGTAAAGTACTTATACACACGTTGCGAACTACATGCATCAGGTCATTTTGTTAAGGTTTTCGCATATACCAAAAAATAAACAAGCATTTTTTCGCAATCAGAGCTATTAAGATGCTCGATATGATAATGTCAAGTTTATAATACTTTAAGTTTGAAAATGCAAATGTAGGTGATTCCTTGTATGAATGACGGAGGGTGTTGAGAATATTGACGCCTTTAGTTTGGTGCCTTATTACTAAATTCGTTATGATTTTTCACCCTTTGTTCTGGTATTTTTCAGCCATTAGTCATAATAAGCTCTATATTCATCGGAATGCCACTAGCGGCATTGGGATCGCTTATTATTGTACAAGAGAACGGAGGGTTCCTGCCACCATGGGTACCAGTAGTTTGCATCAGCGTATGCTTATGTGCAAGTGGGCTACTGTTTCCTCTGCCGTACGTAGTCATGTCAGAAGTTTTCAGTATACAGGTAATAATTATTTATATTCATACTAGGATATATTCATAGTTTGTGCCTGCTCATGATATCTCCACCCAACAGTCTTGTTTAAGTATGAATGAAATATATACTCGTATATCCCCATTATGCAAAGTTAACCACAAGGTGCTAGCAAATGAATTTTGCCTCTAAATAGTTCTCAAAAAATGTAGGCGCGAATTTTTTTTGAAAGCTCTAAAATTAGCTAATTATACTCGTATTGGTTCATTATTTTGGTCATCAAATTAAACATTATTGTTTTCAGATGAGGGCTAAAGTATTGGGTGTTATCGTGACGTCCGGTTTTATGTTCTGTGCGCTGCAAGCCTTGCTGTTTACGCCAATCACAGAATATTTCGGAATGCACACTTTGTTCTTTAGTTTTGCCTTCATCAACTTTATAGGCGGTGTCATGTGTTTTGTAACGCTCCCAGAAACAAAGGGAAAAACTTACGCACAGATTGAAAGAGAATTGGAAGGCGTACGAAAATAATGACACATTGATTTTTGAAGTTCACGAGACAGTGTGATTTCGAATAGGTTTGGCAATAATGTTATATGTCAAAGGCTAGAATCTTATTGGTGACATAAATAAAATAAATAATGATTAAGTTTTAAGAAAGTTTCATACTATTCAACCTGTTTTTTACCATCGAAACATCCTTATTTTTCGTAACGGTTACATACATTTTTATGCTACGTGGGCCACACTGAAATTGTCGGGAATCTAGGAAACTGTATTAATTATGCCTCTATTGTTTAAATTATCAATCACCTTTCTTAACTCTTTTTGATAATGTATACAAATTTTTAATACAATTGAACCAACTCTCAAAGCTCATAACCCATTTTTCCTAGATCACTTTTTGTATGAAAATTTTCAGTTTTTGAAATTTTGTATGGAAGGTTTTTTTTGTAAAAAAAAATATTTATATTGGATTTTTTTCTAGTGAGTCATATGGATACCTAAGGATGTCCGAATTTCCTAACATAATTTGGTTTATGAATTCTCTATGATTTACCACGTCAGTGCGATTTAAAATTAGGGTATGGCTGTTAAAAGACTTTGATCTCTATAATCATCCATAAAAAAAAAATCGAAAGCAATACAATTTGTGAAAACTATTACAAGCAGTCCTACAAGAACTGAGCTTTGTTCCTAAATAAGAATCTAAGCCTATTTCTGCTTCATTGTTGAGTAAGGCCATATTGAAAGTAGTGTAAAAACGCTACAAAATAAAAATTTTGGGCGAAATTCGTAAAATCGCCCGACACACAATTTTCAAATGGCAAGAAATCCTAAAATACAGGTGTTAACCGAATAAATTATACCTCAAAAAAATACTAAAGAGTTATACTTTCAGAAAATAATTGTTTCTGTTTGCTGGGTGATCTCTAAGTGGGTCATTCCCGACATTTTCAGTGTGAGCAACGTATAACACTGCGTAATACTGATTTCAAATACCCTATCAGATATGTACATTTCAGCTCTTTTCAATGGCTAAAGACACCCTGTACAATTACAACGTTTAACGTAAATATGCCCACATAGCAGTGCCGTAATGGCCTTAGAAACCTTTTTTTTTTTATACCACATTGGTGGCAAACAAGCATACGGCCCGCCTGATGGAAAGCAGTCACCGTAGCCTATGGGCGCCTGCAACCCCAGGGGTGTCACATGCGCGTCGCCTACCCAATAAAAACTTGTGCACTCCTCTTTTGAAGAACCCCATACTGTAGTCCAACGGGAAAACCTCGGCAGGGAGCTCATTCCACAGACGGACCGTCCGCGGGAGGAAGTTCCCCTGAAACCGCACGGTGCGCGACCATTTAGGTTGCAAGGTGTGAGGATGAGCGCCCAGTCGGTGGCGAGCGGTGCGATGATGAAACGTGGACGTTGGCATCAACCTACTCGTAAATATCCTGCTACCTAAAGATTGACTGAAAAAAATCGTTTTTTAGCGACATGACCTATTTCTTATTTTCTCTAGTAGTTATTCAACATATTTTAAAAAAGGAAGAAGTTCTCAAATCGTATTTTTGTACGTATTCTACTCTATCTATATATGTCCTAGAATCGTGAACCGGTTTTCTTATAATATTTTCTTTTAATCGAACGGGTATAAACCCAATATGACCCCATTGGCACTAAGTCGGTCTAATGATGGAAGAAATCGGTTGAAGTCTAAATATTTTTTGTAATTTGGCGCTTATTTTACTTATTTTACTATTTTCTTACTGGTGCATTAAAGAAATATGTTACTACTCGTGTACTTACATTAAATCTAATACGCTTCTAGCTTTAAACTGTAACTGGAAAACTGACACATAGCTCACCTCATTAGCGACCACAACATCCTATAGATGCTTAAAAGTTCAGCTATCTGAAAGTATAATTGCCAAGACAGACTGCACAGGCGTCTTCATATAATATGAATACGGCATACGTATCTACGCCTTACCGCTCAAACAAAGTGATAATATATTATCAACGTTGAACGGACGCTACGGTTATAAAACCGTTCGGCCGATTTTGGGTCATTGTTTGTTTTTTAATTCTAAATTTAAGTTTTTGTCTAATATGATTTCAGTTTTAATTTTAAGATTTGCGGGAGGTGTGCAAACGACAGAACTTAAAAGACAGCCATCTTAACTATGCTTATGTTTCTAATATCTCAGGGATTATAATGGTTTTTATTTTATCACCTATTCATTACCTAGGTTATCTCTTTGTAACAAATAAGTAAATAATTACATTTAATCATTACCGATACAATTGGCATTTTTGGGCATAGACTTTAGTCGGTCCATAGTTTTATTATATAAATAGTTACCTTAGAATTATAAGTAACTTGGGACTCAAACATAATAAAATATTATTGAACCTGGTTACACATGTATTTTGACCCATTAAGAGGGTCCTCGTCCGGAGCACCTTCGGTCAAAGCCCGACGCACATCACAAATCACAACATGACTGTAGAGCTATCATCGACTTAAATATGTGAGTAACCCGGTTCGATAATATTTTAAATAATAACTTCGATTTTTTTACTACTCACCAACTGTAACCTTTGAATTAACATTACGTACACAAAATTATGAACAGATACATTTACGTTGAGTACACAATTCAACTATAATAAACTCATAACATAAGACAACGCTGTAGGCAGCTATAATTTTGACCAATCGCGTGCCAGCAAAAAGGGCGGCCACCTCAGGATTTGCACTTCGACTCGGCGTATCTATGCTGAGATCTATATTTAATTTACTTATTTTTAATGACTCGTAGTAAAAGTATTTTACACAATGGTGTTATAATCAAGCTTTTCAACCTCGTGCCTTACATAGGCCACTCAGCACAACACAAGCTTCCTGGCCTAAACACGGTACTCGGCTGAAAACCTCTCCATTGTAACACGATTGTGTAAAATACTATTTTCTACTCCTGACCTTTTTTTTGCTAGTTACATAGCTACGCACACTATTGTAAAGATATACATAATTACATCTGTCAAAAGTCTATAGTCTATTTCTCAAAAACGCACTCTCAGCCGGTATCGTAATGTCGCAGCGTTGTTCGATAAGAGAAGGCACGCGAGATATATGGGCGTCTCTCGCTGCCAGAGGTCGTCACTTTCCGAACAGACTCAAAAACGCACTGCGTGCTACCACAGACTGCCACATCACACCTATGATAGACGCCATATTGAATTTGTTCCGATCTTCGAAATTTTACACTGCTACCAACATTAGTACCAGATTATTTATTACAATAATTATAAATTAAAATAATATAAGGTTAAAATATAATTTTAAAATAAAGGTTTTGTTTTTAAAATTATTAATGTGATATAATATATTTTTGTACCAATTACAAACTTCATATTATGCAAAATAACTTATTTTTACCTCTGGCAACTAAGCGCGGTTTTAAAAGCAAACATATCCATAGACAATGACAGCTGCATTAAAAAAAAACCTTCCCGCTTTCCGCTAGCAGTTGAAAGCCCTACCGCGAACTTCGAAATTGAGTTTCGATCATTTGTCTCTGTCACTTCAACAAGATTATTATTAGAGTGACAGAAACGGATGCTCGACTTTTGCGAATTTCGAAGTTCGTGGACGGCCCCCAGTTCTGTATAGGTTTGATTTAAGTCGATTCGCATATAATTTGTGCCAATGTGCAGTGCAGTGCCTAAAAAATGTGATTTGTTTCATTATTATTATTAATTTCTAATGTTCTGCCTGCTCCTTTTGGGAGTGCAGGTATGTATGAGCTAACAATATTATTTTAGTTTGTTTATATACATACTAGGTGTTTATTGGTGACAACTAGAATAGATGTGTGGCGTTCAGTAATAGCAGTGTTTTACCCTACAATAAAACACATATTAAGCGAAACACCTTATTCGAAACCTACATTAATATTTGAGAGAGGCAATCTTGTTTACTATGACGTGACGGTTGCTGATTTGACTATACTCTACTCTTTTTACCCCCTCTATCAGTTTCCCGTTTGTGCCACCAGGTAGGGATGCCCGCTCCCTCGTCATTGGTTCTCAAATTTAATGTTTTATTTACACGTTTTGCAATGTTTCACCAAAACAGTGATATAAATGATATAATAGATAGATAGATACACCACCGTCACTAAAACTTACACAAAGGTGAAGTGAAGTGAAAGTGCTAAGATTTGTAGTGAGTTAGTGAAAAGTAACTGTGAGAGTGGAACATTGCATTTTAATTTTTTAACCGCCAGGCAGGATTATAAAGTGTAGGTTTCGAATAAGGTGTTTCGCTTAATATGTGTTTTATTGTAGGGTAAAACACTGCTATTAAGCTTCTGCACCGTTATTCGAAACCTACATTAATATTTGAGACCTGTCTGTTATCGCCTGGTGGCAAGACACCAATGTGAATCATGTGAAAACAATTAGGTAACTGGTAAAGTTACAGTCACATTCGTGTGTGATAAGAATAAAAATGTTCTTTTATATTATGATATATGGATTAAAACACATAATATACAATAATACTGTTTATTGAAAAACAACTTTAGCATACAATAATACTGAAAAACAAGCTTATTTCAACTTAATCTAGGCTTGTATTAAACCTGAATATATTGTTACATATGTAATTATGTATCTACAACCGACCAAAGTCAATTGTAATAATTAACTGGTGGTAAGTCAAAAATTACCCAATGTAACATTGGATTTTTCAATTATGTTGTATTGTAATTTATTAAAATAAATCAATTAAAAATGTATCTATTTTTTATTGATTAGGTACCCTTTGCTCCTAATCTATAAGATTTTCTTACAATTATTTTTCAAATTGAATAATCAACGGGAGTAAAACATTCAGTTACAGCTAAGACGGGTGCTGATTGTCGAATTTCTCTACAGCAAACGTTAGAAAAAGTGTTTTGTGAGCGTCAGTTATCGCGAGCTAAGATTTCATCCAACGGAAGGATTTGTACCAAATTTTTCGAAGCTACTGCAGGATGCACTAGCTACCCGGACTAGCTTGGAGCTTGAATATAGGGTCCAAGTCCATATATTTTAAGTTTTGAGTTAAATGCAAACAAATAACCGTTTTTAATTCAATAAATTAACAGGGTTTCCTGATTTTGAGTTAAATTCTAGCCTGACTGTATTTAATTCATAATTCATTTATTGTATATAATCATGTGTTACACAAGGTCTTATTGTATAATAATAGTTTACATGCACCCTGTTTGGGTATTGGTAATTTTACACATTTAACTAAAACTATACATAACTAAAATTAGATTCTTGCAACGTGCTCTTTTAATGTACTTAACAGAACGTAGTAAATTAAATTTTAACATTTACAATAACATTAATAATTTAAGAGGCACAATCAGTTTTTGACCCAGAAATTGGCCAAAATATTATTGATGTATAAGATACAATACAATCGTTTTTATTAACAGATAGTAAATTAAGGTCATATACCCTATGACCTGAACAAACAACAATAAGATAGGCAGGTTTTGAACATTCCTAAAAGCTATTTTCATTGATGAGTACCACCTTTTTTAAGCAATTCTACTAAGGTACCGGTATCCCGTATAGGTACGTCTTTACGTTGTTTACTTTTGAAGTTTCAATGGAAATAGCCTTTCATGAATATTTTACAAGCTTATTTGACGCTAGGTTGACCTGCAAATTAGGGTCTGTTAAGGTAGCAATCGCAGATTTGTACGCTTAAATGGTCGAATAGGACAAGACAAGCTTACTTTTTGATGCAGGTCAATTATTTATCTAGCAAAATCGGCTGCTGAGGGTGTATTCACATTCACGACCACGAGCGACCACACGACCATAAGCACCACTTATACTAAGGGTGTTTATAAGTTTTTAACGATGATTTTCGCCAGCTAGAAGTAATAAAAATTCTTTTGTTGTTGGGCCCAATTTTCTATGCTTTCTGTCCATCCCCACATTATCCTGCTTCTAGCATCAACTCCTGAGCCTGGGACGGGGGATGACCTGAGGCTGTGTCTATCAGGGCCTGATCTAGAGTAAGTACAAGTATTGTGAATGGTGGGGCAAGGGCTCGATTTTTGAGATCAGCTCTCCAAAAAATATCGGCCACAGGGGGGCTACGATCAGGTAAATTCCTAGAGCTGTAGTCATTGCGTGTGCTAATACTTGAGGTGTTAAGAATGGTGGTGGGAATATCCAGGCTAGCTGGTAACGCCACGTTCGACTGAATGCATTGTAAAACTGGGCTTGACGATCTGCCGCGTTCAGTGATACATAATTAGGCACTTCATAATACGCCCTTGCCGACACGAGGTGTACTTCCGGCGTGTCCCATTTCGAGAATATTTTCACTGTTATTATGGGTAGGAGAAGGAGATTTCACTCTGAAACGACAGGCAGGCGAGACAGGCGGTCTGCTTCGCAATCGAACTTACCGGGGAGATAGTGAATTAGTAAATTAATGTTGTACTGGTCTACTAGATGAAACACCTTGTAGCATAGATTCATTAGGGAGGATGACAGAGTTCCCCCTTCGTTCCTCAGGAAGGCAATTACAGACTTGTCGTCGCTTTGTATTATCATGGAAGAGTTTGTTAGGTAATGGCAACAATATTTTAATAGGGCATTTAGGATCGCGAGCATTTCTCTTTGATTTGAATGGATACTTGACTCTTCTTGTCCTATCTTCTTATTGTCCCCATCATTTTATATTTTCATTGTTTATCCACAATGATAGTTCGAGCAGCGCTTCCATTAGTATATATAGGGAACCGACAATATATGGACTGGTGAAGGGGACTCGCACCAAATGCTAACAGGGCTCTGTGATTGAAACGGCCACGAAGTACTGGAAAGCGGACAAAGTTTAGGGAGCCCACAATGCTTTGAATTTCGTTTGTACAAGCGGATTTTCGCTTCAAAAACGGCATTTATTTTCAGGGCCAAGCATTTCTTTAATGGGAAGTACTTTTTGTTGGCATGAGGATACCAATAATTTTCCAGGTATTCTATGGCCCTCCGAGGGGTAAGGATAGACTTAACATGATTGACCTGCCAGCCCAAATGTTCTAGAATTTGCACCGTTTTGAAGGCTTTTCGTGATAAAGGCCGAGGTTCTGATTTGCTAGGAGAAAAAAGTCTAAATTAACTAAAACTCGAAAGGTCTGGGCAACCCAATTGGTCAGAAATGACCTTAAGGCAAGCAGGTCCTCTGCAGCTGTTGAAAATCAGACTTTGAAACAAATTCAGACTCGCTGGCTGCGACAGGCAGATGGAAATAGGCGTTTGACAGATCTATTTTTACTAGCAAATCTGAGGGCTGAATGAACCCTGAAATTCGGTGAAATTTTTACCAACTTGAACTTTACGATCGGTAAGTATAGAATTAAGATTTGAATATTGGACGTTAAGATCAGTCGCTTTTTGGGATTAGGAACATCGGCGTGACAAAAACTAGGAGTGTAATATATAGCACGACCGTCTCAATAATTATTTGAATTGTTTCCTGCATTTGGCAATGCTAACGGGGGCCTTAGGTAAAACGAATTTCGAAACGATTTAATCAATTTTAATAGTGAGCGTGGAATATTTAATGATTCTCTCTTTCAAAAAAATAAAAATAAAAACTGACCCGCTCGAAAACTGTTGCAGTCAGAATTTCCTCTTTTGATTGAAGTCCCTGCGTGGGAAGTTTTGACCTTGTCGGGTAGTGATTTTATAGGCAGTGGGGCCTTGGGGTCTCGGGCCCAGGCTACGCTGGCAAGGCTTTCCTTGACCTTGGCTATTTGCAATTATTCTGGATGGGCGAAAGGGATCGGGCCAGCCCATTGGTAAAAAGTTATAATTGCCTTGCGCAGGCAATTTTAAGAAAAGTCGAGGTATATTCATAAAGCAGCTTGAGCGTTTCTGGCTCATCATAAATACCCTGTGTGGGCCCTTTTTGAGCATTACTACCCAGATCAGCACTTGCTTGCGCCGCAGGCTTAATTTGGGTTGGCGTTCAGACCAGCGACAAAGTTTTTGTAAGAAAGGTCAAGGCATATTCATGAAGCAGTTACACTGGTCATAAATGCCCTGCGTGGGCTCTTTTTAGGAATAACTACACAGATTAGCACATGCTTGCGCAGCAGGCTTATTTTGGTTTGGCGGTGAGTCCGGCCAAAAGTTTTTGTAAGACGAGTCTAGTCATATTCATAAAGCAGTTAGATTGGTCATAAATACCCTGTGTTGGCCCTTTTTGAGCATTACTACATAGATTAGCACTTGCTTGCGCAGCAGGCTTATTTTGGGTTGGCGGTCAGACCGGCCAAAAAGTATTTGTAATAAAGGTCTAGGTGTATTCATAAAGCAGTTAGACTAGTCATAAGTTACCTGCATAGGCCCTTTTGTGAGCATTAATACACATTAGCACTTGCTTGCGCAGCAGGCTTATTTTGGGTTGGCGGTTAGACCGGCCAAAATTTTAGTAAGAAAGGTCTAAGCATATTCATAAAGCAGTTAGACTGGTCATAAATGCCCTGCGTGGGCCTTTTTTGAGCATCACGACATAGATTAGCACTTGCTTCCGCAGCAGGCTTATTTTGGGTTGGCGGTCAAACCGGCCAAAAAGTTTAGGAAATTTGTTTTTCCAAAAAAAGTTATGTGAGCTCGGGGTATCTTTCTTACGGACTCTTTGACACTTAGGCAGCGGGGAATGCAATCTCGTCTTTGTCGGATAAGGTCAGCGCGGTGACGACATGTTAGTTGCAATCAATACAGATATATTGATTTAAACTCTCACGATTATCACTCGTACCTATTTTAAGACCAGTTTGTCGTTAAAGCATCATTAGGGATCTTATGAAAACTACCCTCCATAAAAAGATCTGATTTTATTTTCTAACGGCTGAAAAGACAGCTCATCAGCAGTACGAGACCATGCTATTAATGCGTCAAAAACATAAATTCTTTAATTAGTCATTTGTCTCGAGGCCTACAAAGGCCGGTTGGGAGCAGCAAAGCTTATGTACCTCTGAATATCGGACGCTTGTCCAGTTTTCGGAATCAAAATGTTGAACAGAGATTATAAGGTCAACATGAGCGGGCGAGTATTTTGGAACAGATGGTTCTTCTAAAACATCGTTAAATACAACTTTAGTGTCAAACCATTATCTTTAAGAACAGTGGGTTCAAATTTCTTCAGCCTTGTATATATCTCGCTGCTCAAGTTGCCCTCTAATTCATCTTCTTATTTGCCTGAGAAAGGTACGTTACTCATGGATTGCAACATGTCACTAATACAGATCTGGATACCGCTAACCTTCTATGGCATCGTTACGCCGCCTTCGGCTCCCATGCCGGAGTAGGTATAGTCTTGAATCGGACGATGAGCTAGTGCTTGATGCACTAGATATGTCCGTCATTATTTTGCGAAAACTCTGCAAAATAAAATAAGATTAGTAACAAATTTTTATATTCGAACGGTAAAACCGTTAAGACTTTAAAATATATTTCACTTACAAATTCCAGGAATTTGTGACTGAACCGTACGTCTCGGTAAACGAGACACCAATGACGAGGGAGCGGGCATCCCTACCTGGTGGCACAAACGGGAAACTGATAGAGGGGGTAAAAAGAGTAGAGTATAGTCAAATCAGCAACCGTCACGTCATAGTAAACAAGATTGCCTCTCTCAAATATTAATGTAGGTTTCGAATAACGGTGCAGAAGCTTAATGTATGATATTTTATTTGTTCTGTGTATGCTATGCCACTTAGTCGTAGAAAAAGTATAGTATGCAACGTTGTATTATTAGTTCAAAAAATGCTCGCGACGTCTTCAATTGCGATACTCGCCCTTCGGGCTCGTATCGCAACTCACGCCGCTCGCATTTTTAGAACCCTTATACTACACCACTATTGCATAAAATACTATTTATTTTCAACAGTTTTTTTAAACTTTAATCACATGTTTCAAGTACTACGTAGTGCATGTGATAGTATTTACTTTTATGAAATAAACATAAATAAAAAAACACGCATTGGAAGTGTTAAATATTATTGGAAAAACTTGGTTTAACAAAAAATACACAAAATTCCTTGAGAGGAAAATCGAATTTCCTCTAAATGCTCCATACAAAAAGTCAATTTCATAAGTAATGAATATCATAAAGTTTGAGTGCGATAAATGGCACTATATATTGCACAACTTCGAGCATCTGCGTAGTTTTATGTGACAACGACGGTTTAGGTAAGATAATTGTGTTTCTTCTAATGTTTAAGTTGCAAAAATGCATATAACGGGGCCTAGCCTTAGCTTAGATTGGTCTCCGATCTGCTATGTTACCTTTACAAAATAGGTACTTTAGGTTCAGAAATAACCGGATACGTCTGTGTATACGGTATATATTGTGTAATTGGAATGAAATTCAAACAGTTTCTTATTACGAATGCAAAGCCTGTAATTACGTCACATAGTTCCGTTGTGACCCTTATCTTTATTATATTTAAATTAAATAATTACACATTGGTTCAGAAAACAAACAATAGCGTCTAGGCTAAAAATTGTTAACAACAACACATTCATTACCCATGCTATTACAGATCATTCTGCCAAAAAATATCTCTCTAATCGGTAGTCCCAAGAGCATTTTCCATGGTTTAATTTCAAGTCATTAGTGTCTTACGACAGTTTAAAAGAGATAACCGCACATCTGATACGTTCATGTAGTCACAGTTACTTATAGACTTATAAATAAAAAAATATCAAAATGACTGCTAATAATTTAAATTCGAAAAGGGGATCAACATATAAGCAATGGATAATCGGTTTCCTTGGTAAGTCTATTTTATTTACACATTTACACTTATTCGCTTACTATTACTATAATAAATGGTTAAATTCCAATATTACAGAGCTATTACAGTATAGTAAAATTAAATATAAAAATAATGTGTATTTTTAAGGTATTTTGTATTCATAATTGCCATACGAGTGGTTGAATAATGCCCTATACTTTAAATATTTTAGTAATAGTAGGTATGCAACGATGATACTTTAAAATCAGGTATACTCTTTATAATAGAGAGCTTCTGAAGGTGCGGTTAAACTAAAAGAGCATTCGCTGTTCTAACCTCACACTCTACGAAATTCGATCGGTACACAAAACGTGATTGGTTGATTTCTTAGAACGGGCGCTAGAACAGCGAATGTTCTTTTAGTTTAACCGCACATTCATAATCACGCATGTTTATGAAAATCAAAACGGCGAATTCACCCACGTTGAGGTAGGATAAAATTGTTGTTTTAAAGCAAATCATCATCATCATATCAGCCGAAAGACACTGCTGAATTTAAATATATATATTCTGGCAAATTTTCGCAATTCGACATCAAACCTGCCTATATTACGTGGTCCAACGCCTGCCCAAATATCTAAGTACGAAACTTAAAAAGACGTTAGCGCAAAATAGGGGTAGGGTCTTTTTTACAGCCTTAATATGTATGCGCCGAAGGATATTTAAACTAAGATATAGGTACCGATTATTTTAAGTCGCTCCTTACATAACGCTGGCGCCTATTAAAACCCGAATAATTTGCGTTTATATGGACTTACACTTACTAAACTTCATACTTTAAATAATTTTCTTAACAATCAATCACAGAAATAAAGTTTTTGTGCAATTTCTGTAAAAAGGTTTTTCAGTAATTTAGCGCAAATAACTTTGATGTAACTAATAAAGAATATGTACACGCTTTTATATAGAATATAATATGTAAAATCTGCCTGAAATTAATTAATAAGCCTACACAACACAATTGTTTTTTCTTTCAAATAGACACGCACGCAATGTAAATTCAGCTTGCGTAATATTTTCACAAACCTTTATCATGGGACCCATTTCTCAGAAGCTTGTAACTTGTAATACAAGTGGAAGTCTCTTTTTGACACTATTGATTAGATAAGGACTTCCGCTTGTATTACAAGTTACATGCTTTC